>PVKE010016923.1:0-31388 GCA_004027555.1 Craseonycteris thonglongyai | reverse complement strand
CTGGATAGTTAATTCTTGGCTGGAAATTTCTCTCTTTTAATATTTTGAAGATTGGGCTCCACTCCCTCCTGGCTTGCAGAGTTTCTGCTGAAAAGTCTGGTGACAGCCTGATAGGTTTTCCTTTGAAAGTTATGTTTTGTTTTTCCCTGGCAGCCTTGAGGATTTTTTCTTTGTCATTGATTTTTGTCATCTTCAGAACGATGTGCCTTGGAGAAGATCTGCTTGGGTCTAGGAAGTTAGGGCTTTTGCTTTTCTCTTGGATTTGGGGCTGTAATTCCTTCCACAGGTTAGGGAAGTTTTCATCCACTATTTGTTTTAGTAGACTCTGAGAAGATTTCATCTCGCTTCCTTCTGGTACCCTTATTATTCTAATATTGTTCTTTCTGATGGAGTCAGAAAGTTCTTGTAGGGCTCTTTCATTTCTCTTGATTTTCCTTTCCCTTTCTTCTTCCCTCTGTGACATTTCCATGTTTGTATCTTCAATTTCACTCAACCTTTCCTCTAGCTGGTCAGCCCTGTTTCCTATGCTGGTCAGTTCTTTTGTCAGCTCTCCCATGATGCCTTTCATTTCAAGTAGTTCCTTTTGGTTCTGCTCTAGCTTCTCAATTTTGTTGGTAAAGTACTCATTTTGCTCAGCAAATTTCTTGTTGAGGTCATTTAACTGTGTCTGGGTACTTTGCCAGCATTGAGTGAGTTCTCTGAGTGTCTTGATTAATGCAGACCTGAATTCTGTTTCACTTAGATTTGATTCCAAGTGTGCAAGGTCCTTTACTAAAGACTGCCCCTGATCTTCTGGAGGGGTTTTGGATTCTGAGGTCTGCATTGTGTTCAATGTGGTTCTTTTTGCTTTACGCATGAGTCTGTTTTCCCTCTAGGGGTTTGCCTATCAGATGGGCTTCTCTTTATTTTTCCTTTTGGGCTCAGTTGAGGAAGAAGGAGATTTTGGGAGACTGTTGGGGGAAGCAGACAGCTTCTATGTTCTGGGGCACTTCAGGTTGCTGTCTTAGCTGTTAGAAAGCAGGGTGGTAAAGGTGTGGCCAGGGATAGGGGCATGGGAGTAGGAGCTAGTGCGGGCCTGAGACACAATAGCAGATTCCTCTTTCAGCAGGGGGGCTGGTGGTTCAGTGAGTGCGGGGTGCAGGAGCTCTGGTCTTTCTCTCCTCCTCCTGGCTGCCCCTCCTTCAATCATGTCTGTAAGCCACGCCCGCAGGGCAGCACTTGGATGGGCTGGGGCTTGGCAGAGGCCTTGGTCGGCAGCGCAGTCCTGCGCGCCGGCAATGTCACCGCGGTGACCGGGTCGGCAGCCCAATTGCGCGCGCGGGCTGCAATGCCCCAGAGGCCCGGTGGGCGGGACGCCAAAAGCCCAGTTGCGGGCTCGCGAGCAGGCAGCAGTGCTGCAGCGGCCCGGTGGGCAGGGCGTCGAAAGCTGGTCTTGCGCGCAGGCAGTGGCGGTGCAGCGGCCTGGTGGGCAGGGCCCCAAAAGCCCTGTAGCGCGCTGGTGAGCAGGCACTGGTGCCGTGGCGGCCCGGTGTGTGGGGCGCCAAAAGCCCAGTTGTGCACTTGTGCGCTGGCAGCGGTGCTGCAGCGGCCTGGTGAGCGGGGCACCAAAAGCCTAATTGCGCGCTGGCAAGCAAGTAGCGGTGTCGCGGCTGCCCGGTGGGCAGGGTGCCGAAAGCCCAGTTGCGCGCTGGCAGTGGTGCCGAAAGCCCGGGTGCGTTCACGCAGCGGTGCCGCAGCAGCCCAGTGGGCGGGGCGCCGAAAGCCCTGCGCGCACAGGCCGTAGCTCGGGCGGCAGCCGCTCTACGCTCCCGGCTCTGTTGAGACCGCCGGATTCACTGCAAGCACGTCCAATGCAGCTGTGCCCACTCAAGCCCCAGCCTTCAGTCCAACAGCCCTGTCCTCAGAAGGCGCTCCCTCACAGTCAATCTCCTCAGTAAATGAGGGGTGCTGAGCTGCTGTGGGCTGGTGCCCTGCTCTCACCCCGCCCGCTGGGAAGTGCAGCCGCCCTGCCCCACAGTCCCTGTTGCACTTTAGGCTCTGTGATCTGATTAGGGCACTGTGTGCTGTCCCTTGAGTTTGGATGTTAAATAGTCCACAGTCTTGTGGGGCTTCCACGCTCCCTAGGTCTCGGCTTCCAGCCCGCCCTCGATACAGCTCCACTTTGACCGTAGTCCCCCAATTCCCCTTTGTTAAAAATATTTTCTGATATTGATTTATTGAAATGATACAACTTTATTACTAAATAAGAATTAACTATTGGAAATATGAGTGATTACTAATTATAGATATTCTAAGAAAGAAATCTTTTTTTTTTTAAGTTTTGGGTTTCCTTGTATGGTTTTTATTTATTTATTTTATTTACTTATTCTTTTATTGTTTTTGACAGAGAGAGAGAGAGATACAGAGACAGAGAGAGAACTGAACTGGGGGAACCCCCAGTTCAGCATATGGGTCCGCACGGGCTGGGGCCGGGATTCAATCCTCGGTCCCCGGCGCTGCAAAGTGAGCGCCTAACCCACTGAGTCATCCTGGCTTCCCTATTTTTTTTTAAAGTATTTATTTATTTATTATTAGTTTTTTTATTTATTTTATTTTATTTTGACAGAGAGAGAGAGAGAGAGAGATACAGAGACAGAGACAGAGAGAGAACTGAATTGTGGGAACTCCCCAGTTCAGCATGTGGGTCTGCCTGGGCCGGAGCTGGGATTCGATCCCTGGTCCTCGGGGCTTCAAAGCGAGTGCTTAACCCGCTGAGCCATTCTGGCTTTCCCAGAAATCTCTTGAATATAGGTGCAATGATCACTATTGTGCTAATAATATTGAGGCCTCTTCTGAAGCTATTATTCTCAGAACCACATCTATACCTTACATTTACATGATAGCATTAACAGGTTTGAAAAATTCTTAATAATACATTATCCTTTTCTAAAACTTCCACATTAATTTCATAGGCCTCTGCTTATTCTATAAGTTAAAAAATTCATGTGAATAAAATGATACAATATGACCCTTTCAGATTGACTTTTTTGATTTAGCATAATTCTAATTAGCTGGAGTCATACATGCTGATGTGCATAATAATATTTTTTCTTTATTGCTGAGTATTATTCTATTATATAGGTGTATCGCAGTTTGTTTAGCCAGTCACCTGCTGAAAGACTTCAGAACCGCATGTGGGTTTTGCACAGGCCAGGTCTGGGGTTTGATCCCTGCAGTCTCAGTTGCAGTAAGTGCCCAACCTGTTGAGCTGTCCCGGTATGTCTGCAATTCCAGTTTTTGGCTTTAATGAATAAAACTGCTATGAATTTTAAAGTACAGGTATTTTTTGAACATAAATTTTATGTTTCTGGTATAAACCCAAAAATGCTATTGTGATGGCATATGGTAGTCACATGCTTATCTTTTTAAGAAACTGCTAAATTGTTTACAACAATGGGTTTTAAGTTAAATTATTTTTGAAAAATTGGATGTGGCAACTGATATTATTTGTGTGTGACAATAATTGAGTCTGTAGACAAATGTAATAAAAATCTATGAAGATCTCTGGACTTATTAAATAGCTTTGCACTGCATTATTTGATTGTATAAAATATTTTGCTAAGAAATCTTAAATAATTATACAATAAAATGTTTATATGCTATACAAAATGAGCTCTTGAAGCTCAATAGCCATTATTACTATGTCCTTATTTTTAATGACTTCAATTGAAGAGAAACAACAGAAAAAAATCTGCAAAAATCAACTTGACCTTGAGCAGTGAATAGAGGTAATATGATTTAGAAAGATGCAAAAGTATATTTAAACCTTAAGTATAACTAGGAATGGTTCAAAAATAAATAAATAAATGGTTCAAAAATAATAAATAAATAATGGTGTACTCAATTTTTATAAGAATCATAAAGGTTCTACAGCTAATGACACATAAAGGAGAATCTAAAAATATAAGTATGAAATCATTATACTTATTAAATAAAAAGCAATCAAGAAATTAGTCTCAATCTGAAATAACTGTCAATTTGATTTTCTTTGAAGATTACTTAATAATGTTTCCTTTTTTTAGTCTATAATAAACAATCAATGTAGCTAAGTTTATTTAAATTTGAAATGAGAAACTATGACTAAATAAATGATGGGTAAATTATATAGTGATATTCTTGCGATAAATTTTAAAAAATATTTGTAAGGAATATAAACAATTATCTGGGAATGCTTTACACAATACTTAGTTTTAGAATATAAATTCAAAAAACCCAAAGATAATAGTACATACTATTATTAATATTTAGCTTGAGATCAGCCTGAATTCATAAGTAATATGTAAATATACATATTCATAACATACACACACATAAACACACATCTAATGCACAATTTAGCTGTGTTGAGCTGTGAATAATATATGGTCTCTTCTGTTATATAGAAGCCTTGTGTTTCTTTCAGAATGTAGGTGATTATTACATAGAACAAAAAAAGCAGACAATTAAATTTTGCATTAGGTTCCCACACTCCAGTTTGATACAAAGAGTTCCAGAGGTCCACCTGCACATGTCGTGGTTTCTACACAAAAGAAGAATCTCAAAATTATGAGATCCTAACTTAAATAAGGGCTGTGGGCTTATCTATTCCTCTCCCCTATGGAAATACATAAAGAAAAATCCTATATTTCTATAATGTAAACAAGTGCTCTTCACTCTTTGGAGTGTAGGGGAATGATCCTAGTTTTCACAACCTGAGGTTTACACAAATGATTCCATTGAGTAGGTGGGAAGATGTTTTCTATCTTCATTATAGCTCGTCAATCTTCTTTGCCAAGAACGTAGAGAACATTCAGAAAAAAACAAGAAATGTAAGAATTTTCTCCCAAAATATTCATTTCTTGGTGCTGCATGGTTCTGGCCCCTGGCAAAATCTTCCAAGTCTGTATAATATGTTCCATGCCATCTACCAATTTTGTTAACATAGTCACACTTTCTGGTACCACATCTGTTTAGCTTGTCTTATACAACATTTACTTAACAACAAATGTGGCTCTCAATTTTCTTTTGAAACATGTTTCTGACAATATTCTATCCTTGTTTCCTAAAGTTTTGTCTGAAATGGGAAAGTCTGAAATTTGAGGGAAACCTGACAGATTTATAACATACTCTGAGAGAAACACAATACCTCTGGATCAGAGAATAAACCATTTATTATTCAAAGAAAAACAAAGGGAAACTAAATCAGCTAGAGTAGTACTTTGCATTGGTTTATCACACCCTGATTTCCTACAGGGCTCCTGAGGGCCAGACTTTCATGTGCATGTACGCTTGGTTTGGAATACAGGAGAGAAAACTAAAAATTTTGAGACAAATTTTATACTGGCTACTAATATATTTCTCCATCCTATTCTTTAAAGGTGGAAAGAGAAAGACCTTATCCTTACTTCTATAATGTAAACATATTTTCTAATTTTTATAACCATGCAGGTAAAAAGATATAGATTTCTGTATCTTTATTATAGCATGTCAATTTCCTTTATTCAGTATACATGAACCATGTAGAACCACGTAGAATCAAGGTAAAAATTACTTCTGAAACAAATGATCCACATGGATAATGAAACTGCTTTGAAGAAAGAGGGATATACATGATCATGATAGATTAGATAGATAGATAGATTAGATAGATTAGATAGGTAGAGAGATAGGTAGGTAGGTAGGTAGGTAGATAGATAAAGCAATTTTAGAAGATATGTGAAAAATGGTACTAAGTAAATAAATAACATTATTAGTCATCAGGAGTATATAAATAAAACCAAAATGAGATACCTCGAAATATCCACTACACTAGTAAAGTTTACAAAGACTGGAAGTACTAAGTGTTGATGAGACAGCGGGGCAAATTTCATGTTTCAAATAGGAGTGTAAAATGATGACACTACTCTGAAAACATTTAGGGAGTCTGCTATAAGTTACAGATAATTTACCCAAGACATTTTAAAACATGTACCTATAAAGACTTGCATAGGAATGTTCACAGCAGTTTTGTTTATAAGGAATAACACTGGAAAACAATTATAAATTGATGTACATCTGTATAAGAAAATGCTGCTCAGATACCTACAGATAGGTTGAGGTGTCAGACTGAAGATACTCAAAGATACCTTGAAAGCATGAACTGAAAAACAAACCGATACCAATGCAACAGTTATTATAATAGAGCATATTATGGTTCAAAATACAAATCTCAACAAATGTAAAAGATTGGAAATCATTTATAATAAGTTATCTGTTTAGACTTGTAACTTTGAGCTCTGAAAAGCTACCCTGGAAAAGGTAGCTAAAACTTAATTTTCTAATGTAACATGTAATAAGGTGGAAAATATTCTAGGAAAATATTCTAGGAAAAAGGTAAAGGAAAATACATGAAATAATTAGTTATTTTTTTAACCATAGTTTTGAAGGAGGGATGATTATAGAAGAGACTAGAAATATAGGCAGGGCCATGTTCTTTCCTGGAAGTGAAGTTACTGGAGATCATGCCTGCAACCTCAATTTTCTCCATGAATTTGGAAGGACCTGTAAAATAGGATGGATCACAGGAGGATAGGTTTCTTTTGTCATTGGGTAAATTTTGAAAGTTACTAAAGAGAATCAAAAGAAAAAGTGAGGAGAGATACATGAAAAATTTAATGGGCAGTAATGATGGATCAACAGAAATAGAAAAATATTGATTGGATTTTGTTGCCATGAAAAAAAATTTAATATATAGAAAAAATGTAAGAGTGCTATTATGAACACCAACACACCCACAGCATAAGTTCACTTGCTGATTTTTTTGTTATATTTGTTTAATATACAGTGTCCTACAGAAGTAATGCCCTTATGATTATTACAAAATCATAAGCATATACTTCTGTAAGTAACAATATCATACTCAAACACACTATACTACTTTAAAAAAGGGCATTACTTCTGCTGGACCCTGTATTTACATACTTATAAATATACAGATAAATGTTCAGGTATGCATATATATGGAAATGGATATGTGTACATGGGTGTATACATATATTAATGAACTGTTTGATAGTCACAAAAATTAAGTTGTATCAATGTGCCACATCTAAAAAATAAAGATATTTTAGATAGAATTCACTACAATTATCATACATAAGAAAAAGAAAAAAAGTATTAATACTATATTTTATAAAATGTTGGCTATCATAGCATTTTTTACCAAAAATGTCTTTTACAGTTCTTTTGATTTTTTTAAATAAAAATCTAGACTAGATTCTTTATGTTATCTCAATTTTTGGTAAACTGAAATCTTCTTATACACTTTTCTTATGTTGTCAACTTTTTGGAGCAATTAGGCAAGGTGACATATAGGTAATGTCATTTATTTCATATAGATTATGTTAGCAAAGAATTGTTTTAGTCTTTAATTTGTTCTGAACTTGTATTTTATGATTTAAAAAGTCTTAACTGCATTAGATATATTTTATTAGACATTTTCACTTAAATATTAATGAAGACATTTGCTAATGACTTTTTTTAGGAGTTTACTTCCTTTAAAAAGTAACATGACAATTAATGAGTGTGAAAATAAAATAGAGGATAAAATATGTATAATCTCATAGATTATGAAATTGGTTGGCTAATGACAGTTAAATGCTAATGTAGAGGTAATATTTTTGTGTTTTGGCCAAAATACAAATTATAACACATTATTTTAATATTTGTTCCCAAATGTTGAGAACCATGAATGTTAAATTTGTTATTTTCAAGGGTGTATATTAAATCATGGTTATACAAAGATTTCAACATTCATTCACTCATTTGATCACAAATCATTGCTTACCGTAGTTTTAATTTGTCTCTGGCTCTAAGAGCAAAACAGACATTTACAAGACTGACTTATTTACCATAACGTTTTTCTGAAGTAAAACACTAAATCAGGGGTATTCAACCTTTTGGCTTCCCCAGGCCACATTAGAAGAAGAAGAATTGTCTTGGGCTACACATAATATACACTGACCTAACAATAGCTGATAAACTAAAAAAAAAAAAATCATAATGTTTTAAGAAAATTTACGAATTTCTTTTGCGTCACATTCAAAGCCATCCTGGGCCACACGTAGTCTCCTGTGGACCACATGTTGGACAAACTTGCCCTAAAGCTTTTAGACGACTCACAAGAGAATTCAAATGTAGTAAGGAAAAAGAAAGAGATGGAGATTTAAAAAATTGTTACTGGCTATCAGTTTGTGAACAGTAATTGATTCAGCACAGAAAACTAATTAGTTGCACAGTAAAATGCATGCTTGTTAACACAGTCAGATTTTACAATTTGATGAAAGGATAAAATGTTAAGTGAATATATTTTAACTAGAAAAGGCCAAACTGGGTGGACTATCTGATGAACACAGACTCTAAGACCTAGGTGCATTGAGACACATTAATAAAACAGGAGAGGAGAGGCAAGGAATCTGTAATCCTCCAATCTCAATCACTGAAAAACTTAAATAGCACTGAAAGTGTAGGCACCGCAAATTATAAATCAAACAAAATATAACAATTAAATTACATCTACACTATTAAAAAAAAAAAAAAGAATATAGAGCTGTTGTTGCTTTAGCGGAATGAATTTTGTTCTTTTTTGCCCTGGAGAATCAATTCAATAATATATAAAGTACTAGATGACTTAAAAACAGAGAATAAAAATAGTAAAACATCTATAGTACATTTAGAAATATTGGGACTGACCTGTTGAATCAATTGGAATATGTAACAAATAATAAAGACATATGGTATAGTTCTTAATTTTAAGGATGAATTTAAGAAAAAACATGTATTGCAAACTGCTTCGGCTAAATTATTTTAAGTATACGTGAATGTTCAGACTAACAATTTAAAGAGTATAGGAAACAAACTTAAAGATGTTTACTCAATGCATGAATGGATCAATAAACAGGACCAAACACTTTTCTTCTTCACAAAATTGATTTTTTTTAGAAGAAAAATATATTATTGAATAATACAGAATTGGTTTTGAAGAATAAAGCAGAGAAAAAATATGTTCCCTAATGGGCAGTATTGAAAGATACTTAATAATACAAAGCTATTATTAGTTCAGCATGTGCAGCATTTTCTTCTAAGTTTGAAAACATGTTACCCAATATTTCTTTTTTATATATTTATTTTTTTTTATTGTTAAATTTAATGGGGTGACATTGGTTGGTAACAATTAGATAGTTTCCAGATGTAAATATTTCAATAATACTTAGTTGATTCTGAATTCAGGCAAAATCTACAGAAATTATTCTTTATTATTTCCAATAATTGGCCTTAAAATATTCTCTGTCCAGATGAATCAATAGAACAAGTAAGAAATATTTATTAACTTGTTCTTTTTTGATAGTTCCCTATGCTAATGAGAATACATTTTAGTGCCCTCCTGCATCTATCATCATGCATTCATCACTGTGTTTCATTTTATAATATTTGGGGTTTTTTAAACATGGGATTTCATTCGTTTTCATTATGCATGATTTTCTAATCCATGTTGTATTTGAAATAATAGAACCAGGAGTGTTATTTTGCTGACAGCTGACAACTCTTTTAAGTAATGTCAGCCTATGGATCTTTCAATACAACCTCCTTTAATATCATGCACTCAACAGACTAGATTTGCTTTATTTTTTTATCATTATGGGAAGCACAAATCCACCTTGCAGCAATAAAATGGATATATTATTTTGAAAGATTATAATTTAGAAACTTTCTTTTTGGGATGGATTCAATTTAATTAAATCTTTACAAAATAGAAATTTGTTAACATTACCTCAGTGTACATAAATGAGAGTGATAGCTCTGTTAACAGGGTGTGTCTGTGCCCCAGGGTATCTTGATGTGCTGAATAAAAAGCTTTGTCAAAACACTTCCAGAAATAAAAAATTAAAAAATAAATGGCATTATGGTGAAAACAATTTTTCATGTTATTGTACAGCTTTACTCTCCTGGAACACTCTCTCTATATTTGTCATCTGATAAATTTTTACTCATCTTTACTACTCAGTGCACATATTAGTAACATTATAAAACTTTTCCGATTATTCCAAGTGGATCTTTCCATTCCTCCTTTGTCGTCCAATAGTAGATCTGTCCCATACACTGTTGTATCTCAAGGTAAATGTGCTAAATGAAAGCAATTGTGAGTTAATGAAAGAGGTAAGTGGAATGACATTGATTCTGTTTTAAAATATTTTGTTATTGTATATGAAATCTTTAATAAAGAGAATGGAATTTGTATTAAATTTATTGGGGTAACGTTAATAAATTTATATAAGATTCAAATGCACAATTCCATAATACAGGGGTGGGCAATCGTTTTGGCTCGGAGGCCGCTTTGTGGAAACAAAGGTTAGTGGAGGGCCACACCTTTTAAAATGATTGCATTTATTAGTTAACTTTGCATTTCAGAAAAGATATAAATTGTATCATACAAGTCTGATGTCTTGGCGGGCCACAAAAATACCTGTAGCAGACCGCATGCAGCCCATGGGCCACAGTTTGCCCACCCCTGCCATAATATATCATGTATACAGTGCATTGTGAGTTCACCACCCAAAGTGAGGGTAAAGGGGGTCAAACATATGGTGATGAAAGGAAAAGAATAAAATTTAAAAAGCAAATATTTAAAAGCAGGAAAAAATAAAGTGAATATGAGAAAAACACTCGTAGCTACTGAAAGCAACACAAATGACTAATAAAATAACAAATGATCTAAACAGCAAAAATTCTAAATTAAACACATAGAACACAGTCATGTAGTGATCAAATAAATTGCTTTCTCTCAGTCCCAGACTGTGTACCTCCTCTCTCGTCCTACAACAATCTTTTCATATATTCATCCTAACACATATGACAAAGTATTATGATTTCATTCTACTTGTCTTCTGCATTCCTACGACACCCTGTAAAAGATAGCACACTTCTTACTTATAAACATATATTTTTATTTCTAGCATATATCTCTGCATATTTCACATCCACAATTAATTCTGAATGATTTAAAGGATTAAGTGAATTAAAAGACACATTATTGCTCTACTCCTTGTAGAGCCATTTTGCTATAGGGTATTATGTGAGACTGCCTGTCCATTTTTAAAAACATGGCTGATGCCGGGATGGCTCAGCGGGTTGACCACTCACTCACTTGTAGCCCCAGGGTCCAAGGATCGAATCCCAGCCTGGCCTGTGCAGACACATATGCTGAACTGGGGTGTGCCCCCAGTTCAGCTCTTGCCCTGGACATGCTTCCCATGTAGGAGGCTCCCAGCTCACAGGGGTGTGCCTCCCATGTTCCTGCCCTATGCAGCCCAGAGCCCACCTGCGGAATAAAACTATGTAGAAAATGAAAGACATGAAACTATGAAGACTGCTTTGGACCCTCCCCCTTCTTTCTCTCTGTCTCTGCCTAGCTGTCTGCCTGTCTGTCTCTCAATGTAAAAAACAATAAAAATAAATCTTTAAAAAATGAGAACTTAATAAATTGACCTTTCAACTCACTTCTACAAACTGGATGTTTTAAATAAATAATTTTAAAACACTATTTATTATACTACATGAATTTTGGGTCTATCACAAAATCATCTGAGTTTTACAGAACATACATATAAAGCAGCATTTTTTTTCTTTTTCTTTTTTCCTTGCCTACTGAGAAATGTATGATTCTTTATAGGGTGTTTTTCTGTTAGTTTTAATATGAATATTACACATTTTGTCATACCAACATAGTTCCTTCTTTGTTTTAGCAACCAGTTAGTTATATGAAAACACTGACTCAACTCTAGATATTGTTAAATGAATTGAAGCTATCAACTGTTTTACTGATATATAGGATCCTACAGAAATAATGTTCTACTAGATTGTTACCAGCTCATAAAAAAAGGGGCGTTTCTCCTGCCGGACCCTGTATATTTTTGTTGTTGCTGTTTGTTTCTTGGCCATGCTACCTTTGAACCCATAATTATGTTTTTGGCTTTTTTTTTTATTATTTACGTGTTCTTCTATGCCAGTTTAGATCATTTTGGAGACCAAGGTGCTTACGTGAAGAAGACAACGGGAGTGGTCTTTCTTGCCACAATGTTCTGTCTGAAATAGACATCTCTAAGGTGAGCCGTACAGTATATTTTTGATGCAGTCACTCTATATTGTCATAAACAGAAATACTTCCTGTTTGGTCCTTTCATTTTTATGATCCCAGCTTCTTCTTTGCCACAAACTTGAGGTATTTCCTGCTTAGTGTTTAATAAGTCAGGAAACCATTTGCCATGCGAGTTCATCACTCAGCTTCATGGAACTCTGCATGAGTTTGCTAATGGTACATCCACTGAGTCATCCAATACAGACATCTCTATTCCTGTATTTGAATTAAGAGTTATTTTTCGCTGTTTTAAAATTTGGCCAAAATGAGGAATAATTTGTTTTCTCGTCATTCTGTGATTATTTTCCCCTGGCATAAGCAACTTCATAGTCCCTATAATGTTGAAAAAGTGGTCAGAAAATGGTCTCAAAGGACAAGAGAAGAGACTTTTTAAATGATGGTGTGCAGGGGACTTACTTATTGATGCTTTATTTATTCCCAATCACAAATAATTTTAATTCTGGTTCTTACCGAAGACATGGTTAGTTTTAAGCATTAAATGACCACAAGGAAACATTTGGTCTGCCCTATTGCCCAAGTAGGAAAAGCGTGTTGTCAAGACAAAACGGCCTTGGGCCAGAAGCATCAGACACAGGAGTAACTGAATAATTTTCTTAAGTAAAATACACAAATATTGAAATGAAGTGTTTTCACTGAACCCTTCTGTGGCTTAACTATTGTGTTTCTTTGATTAGTTGTGATCTTAGATAAGTTCAAATAGTAACATTTGAAACTGGCTATTAGGTGTGGCCTGTGTGCTATGTGTGCTAATTTCTTCAAATTTGTTGCTGCCCAGACTTCAGCAGCACAAAATCCAGACTCCCTACGTCATTGCTAAGGCCTAACATCTATTCACTAGATGGCATCTTCATCTCTTCCCTACTTGTTAGCAACTGAAGAGGAACTGCAAGACCTAGTTTCTGCCCATTGAAGAAACAGCTTACAATCATCTTGCAAAGCAGTGAGAACTTTCATAGGCATTACAAGTGGAAATTTGGAAAACTTTTCTGGAAACACCGATTAAGAGATAGAGATGAGCGATTCCTAATGACATATGTTCAATTTCTAAAATGTCACCTATAATACTAGAAAAGAAATATCTGGCCTATGAGCAACTGCACACCTCTGGAAAACTGCAGGAAACTATTATCACAAAGAGCTAGGGTATTTTTTAAAATTAAAGTTCAGTGTTGCTTATGTAATTATACTTCATTCTGCTAAATACTCAAATGTTGTAGAGGTTAGAACTGTCAGTTTTGTTTACCCAAACCACATGATCTTAGATTGGGCAATAACTGTTCTTAAATGGACAGCACTGCAGCAGGGTGGTTCAGCAGAAAAGTTACAGTTCAAAAATACTAGAATCAGAAGTTAAACTTGGACTCTTTGGCTCTAAATCTCATGTCCTTTCTATGACACCCATTGCTTCATTTTCCTGAAATGTCATCCTAATCTATTCCTGTGCCTGAAACCTAGGACTTCAACAAATATAAAGTTTCAATTATTACCCAACTCCCTAAGACTCTAAGACCAGTTTGAGTTGAGGAATATTTATTCATTGAATAAGGTATTGCTTCCTTCTTCATGGAAAACAAAAGTAAAAGTAGTATATAAAGGGGAAGACCAAAATGTGCCTTTTGTAATGTGAAAATAAATGCAAAGCATTTAGGGAATAAAGTATGAAGTATTCCTATTCCCAGATATGATATAAAGAGGAGTCTTACAATATTCAACAATTTGTCTCTAACTCTATCTATGCCTTTGAAGGCGGCAAAGTGAAAACTTGGAGCTGATGAGAAGGTAAGGGCTGTGGGTTAAGGAGTACAGTGAACTCTATTACAAAATTATATTTAGAAACTTCTCCTAATATAAACCACTGACTATTACTCAGTAGAGCTAGTTTATGGAATGATGCAGCTATATCCTCACCCTCTTATCCTGCCACATCCATATATACAGGAAGGAAAACTTTACAATAGGCAGCTGAAACTGAAGGACAGGACAGAGGGAGTAGCCAGTAATCTTAATTCCATTATTCCTATTCTTTTCCCAATATATGGTTAGTTTGTAATTTAATTTTATAGGCTACAGATGAAGAGGAAATCATTAATTGGTTAAATGAGATATAATAAAGAAAATATAAAAACAACTTTATAATTATAGCTGTATTGTTTTTGTGTAGCTAATAAGAGTTTTGAAAGAGAAAGGATATATAAAAATCAGGATTTTAATATATTTTGTATTTTATTAGTCAAATGGCTAATTTAATCAGACTCTGTACTTGACATATTTCAAGTGCTTCATGATACAAATATTTTGGTATCCAGTTGAAAACTGGAATCATTAAACCACAGAAGAAAATTCTGGACTTAAAGATTTGGAACTTTGGCAACAGATTGATTGCCTTTTAGTGAATTTAAAATATGTTTTTATCTCTTACACCTTTATAGTTTGAGAGAGACAGATGGTGAGAAGGGATCTGGCAACAGGAAAGGAAGTGCTAGGAAAAGATTATTTGGGGCATAATTAGTTGTAAATGTGTATATGATGTAGAGCCATTTTAAAAATTTTTAGATATTTATATAATTAATAAAATGTATGCTGGAAGCCAAAATTATAATGATAACTTGATATGGAAATATCAACATCTTTATCACACACTAATTAATTCAACAGTTTAATTAGGAGGCCCTAGATGGTGTTGGCTAACAATTTACTATTGACCCAGCCTAAGATAGACAGTAATACATCTTTGTGTGAAATGTTTGACACATTTGAAGTGGTAATAAATTTATCACTTTATCTTAATTGACAAAGAATACTCCTCAATTTTATAAGATTTCAGAGAGCAGAGTCAGTTCTACTTATCTATACATTAAATTAGTGTTTATTGGCATTACATGTATAGAGGCTGAGGATCAAAGAAAACTCCATATGTTTCTACATATTTTAATAGATCACAGTGATGAAACTGAATACAAATAATTGCATATAGCAGCAAACAGCTGCATTAATTCAGGATAATGTTTATGCTTCACTCTGCATTATCAGTTTTTATGTCTATCAACAGAGCAAATTATAGGCCTGAAGCCAATTTATGGTTATGCATTACTCTCCAAACTGTTATTAATGCAACATTCCAGAGTGCACACACTAAATATTTTGTTATTAATGGAAGAGAGTGGAATATTTACTATTTTTTATGTCATTATGACTTATTAAATAAACTTTTAATTTATGTTGATGGATCTATTACAAACTTATGAAAGTCCTGATTGTGTTATCTCTTACCCAAGTATCAACTACCAGTGGCAGGGATCACATTATTTTATTCATTTTTCCAGTGCCTCATCCTAAATCTCATAGACTGCAAATGCATAATAAATATTTTTGCAGCATACAGATGCTATATTATAGAATTGTACACTTGAAATTTACATAATATTATTAACCGATATTAGCCCAATAAACTTAATTTTAAAAATGTTAGTTTAATGTATGAATTGATTCTAATTGGTGACTGGGCATCTATAACTGCTTATTTCCTAATTCATTCCTGAGAAACTGATCCAAACTTGCTTTACTTTCTCTTTTTGCATAACAAATATGTTTATTCCCTTCTTTCTCAGGAGACTTATCTTGTTGAGGTAAGGGCTTACAGAATTAACATTGATCTTTAAATTCCTGATCTCTACTTCAAAAACACTCTTGCATCAGACAATGAAATGCTCCTATCTTTGTAGGTAAAAGATCAGTCTGATTCATCTCTAGTTGACTTTTCCAGTATTTTTTTTTTCCATGAATTATTTTCACCTTTACAGTAAGGTGACCAGATTTTAACATTGGTAAAGCGGGACGCCATTGACCGGGGGGGGAGGGGATTTTTGATTAAAAATTTGGTCTATCTCCCACTGTTCCCTAGCTTGTCATGCATTCTTTTCAAAAATCTGGACTTTTTTAAAACTCCACAGGACGCGGGACAAATTGTTAAAAATTGGGACTGTCCCGCATTTTTTCTTCCACCTTTTTTCTTTAATAGTTTAATCATTGCTACATCAACATACCACTTACTCCTTTACTTAGGACTGTTGAGCGCATTAACTTTCATATATGTATTTTTCTTGAGAAACCCAGCTCAAAGTCATTGCATGGGCAGAGTCCATAGCTAAAAACTCTGTCCTTATGACTTTCATAGCTACCGTCTTTTTCAGCTTCAAGTCTCTAGGCAGTGTCATTATTTCAGAGAGGTATTTTTTAACCACCTATCTAAAAGAATTCTATGCATCGAAGTCTCTCTTTTTTTTTTTTCATATTGTTCTTTACATGTACTTCATGTTAATTTATAATCTTACTACTTTATTTCTTGGGACCCCTCCCAACTCAGATGTAAATTCCATTAAGGAATAGATATAGTTCATATTATTTGCCATCACATCCACAGTTTCCTGAATAGGCACTGATTCAAAAAGTTACATAGTGAGTATTTCTGGAATCTATAGAAATACTTTATTTTGTTGTTCGTTTGCTTGTTTGTTTCTGAGTGTTGTGGACCTAATATGGCACAGAGCTTAGCACAGGCCCCAGGGGTCTGGGGGTTAGCTGGTGTGGCCTGGGCATATCACGTGTACAAATTTACTTAATTTCAGCTAACAGCAGGGCCAAGGATGCCATATTCCTATTGTTAGAGGAGGTGATAGACCCTCACAACATGTGAGTGCCAGCAAGCTTTGAGGCACCCCTCCCTCATACTGGAGAACTAAGAGTGGGTGGGTGGGATGCCTAAGTTCATGCATCTCTTCTTCCTTGCCTCTCCAGCTGCTATGGCACCTGAGGCTGGACAGGCAGAACCAGAACTACCTTCCTTCTCAGAAAACTGGATTCCAACATAACTTCCTTCCCACACTAGGGGTGGGAGTGTCTGTGATGTCTTCAGAGAATGAGGAAAGCTTCTGGGGCTGGAAGCAAAATTCCTTTCTTGTTAAAATATCACCATCTTAGAACTTAATACAAATTCACACTTCTAGCTTGACCCCTTTTTTTAAAAAAAAGATTTATTTATTGTTTTTGACAGAGAGAGAGAGATACAGAGTCACAGACTGAGAGAAAGGGGAGGGCCCAGAACAGTCTCCATAGTTGCACATCATTGGTTTTTCCACATAGTTTCATTCCACAGGTGGGCGCGGGGCTGCACAGGGCAGGAACTGGGCCAGGGTCTTGCCCCAGTGAGAACTGAACTGGGGGCACTCCCCAGTTCAGCATATGGGTCCGCACTGGCCAGGGCAGGGATTTGATCCTCGGTCCCCGGGGCTGCAAAGTGAGCGCCTAACCCACTGAGCCAACCCTGCTTTCCCTAGCTTGACTTTTTATGGTATAGAATTACATAGCATTAAGGTAAGAAAATATTTAAAAGGTCATGTAAAAATCCACCTATGTTCAGATCACCCCCCACCCCCTTTAAGATGAGTAATTATGTAGATTCTGTATGGTTAAATCATGTGACTTGGAACTCACATTGCTGTGGAAGTGTCCCCTTTATCTCTATTTCCAAACCTCTTTAAATGGCAGGGGTGATCTACTGCTCACTTGTTAATTATTTTAGTCATAGAAATCTTGTTCCACAAATTCCCATAACAGTGGAAAAACCCAATGAAATTTCCCTCACTGTTTCCATTTTCCAGTCCACTCTTGTGGAATATGTCATAACAACCACCTTTTTTTATTCCAGGTCTCTTAATCATTTTGCTTTTCTGCCTTTCCTTTAATTAAGACATTCATTCTCATTTTTTTTAATTCTTTTTATTTGAAGGTTTATTCCTTTTATTTTATTTTTTTTATTGTTAAATTTATTGGGGGTAATTTCTACTTCTCATTCTCTCTCTCTCTCTCTCTCTCTCTCTCTCTCTCTCTCTCTCCCTCTCTCTCTCTCTTTAAGTATATAGTTATGCTTCCCCTGGAGATCTTGTCTATTTCTACCACCATCTGTGAAATGTTTTCACAAAAATATCTCTTTTCAGTTTTTCTTATACAACTATCTTGAGTTTTCTTATATATTTGATTTATGGGTATTTCAATTTGCATATTTAACTAGCATTGTTCAAAATTCTTAGGGACATAGTAGCTTCAGGATTATTAGACTAAATAAGTTGAAGGGAAATAACAAGGAGTTATCTACTTTCATATTTGGAAAATGTAGTCAAGAGGGTTGACTCTAAGAATAGCAGATGAAATTCAAATAGTTATAATAGTCAATACTTACTAAGTGCTTAGTATATGCCCTAAATGCTGTCAATAACTTTATATGAATCATAACATATAACTAATTAGAAAATCTGGCATAACGATTAATGAAGCTCATTTATTAGATATTGAAATGGAGTAATGTAGATATTCAAATTGTTATACTTGTCACACATTTCCTTTATATATACTCATCAAACTTGGCTTGCCTCTCTATATTTGTCAATGCAAAAATTTATTAATAACTTACCAAAATTACACTGTCAGGAATTGGAGGTGATATTTTTTTTTCATGAAACAAAAGAGTGAGAATTGTAAAAGCACTATTCCCCCAAAGTTATGTGCCTTTAAAACAGTTTGCTTTATGTTTTAGAACAAGATTTCTTTTATTTGAAAAAGGGGATCTGACAACAATGAACAAAGTTAAGAAAGATCAGAGAATAGGTGCTATGAAACACATAAAAGAAAACGAGATCCGAAAAGAATTAAAAATAGTTTCTTTAATTTTCTTTCTTTTTTATTAACTCAAAAAATGTTCAGATTTTTGGTGTTGTATGAGTGTTCAGAGATATTGATAGACAAAGATCTGTTGAGGTCCCAGTATTACTCCATTTACAAAATTGGACTTCTCTTGAATCCATCTTATTCCTAGAGCCACCACTTTAGTGCAAGCCCTCATTATTATTGCCTTCATCTCCAGTGATCAGTCTCCCTTCATGAAGTATCTGTTCTCCATTCACTTTACATATACATATAAATAGCTTAATTTTTTGAAGTGCTTCTACTATACCTACTTCTCTGCTTAATGTATTAATTCATTATCTTCCTTTCCTTACCTACTTATATATAGCCCCTAAGTCAGATATGTAAAATGACATCAGCTTCCCTGTATTATTTCCTGCTACTCCACTCACCCTATGTAATGCACCAGTCAAACCAAACTAGTTGCTATTACTTAAGTTTTGAGTTCCTTCAGTGTACAATATACTCTCCAACATCTCCCACTGCCTTTTTTTGTACATTCTTCAATTTTATTTAAAATAGTATGTCCTGATTAGCTCTTGTGTATATGGTATTTTATCTTCTGAAAATGTAATATAAAGCTTTTGTAATTTTGATTATAACCTTCAATAGTTGCTTGTGTTAAATTTATTTATACATGTGTTTCCTTCAAAACATCGTAAGCTACTTGAGAACAGATATTAACTGATGTGCATTCATTCAAAAGTATCTGTCTAGAATTCAATGATGCAAAATATTGTAAATTACATTTTAGTAAGTGTCATACAAAAGATTCCTCTCAACACAGAGCTTATGTATTGGTTCAGGAGCTCACAATAAGTATTTGAATCAGTTATGACATCAGAAACAATACCATGAGCACAGTTAGTATTAATATATTAATATCTTTGTATATTTATCAATTTTTATTGGAATATACACATTCTAACTAAAACTAATTTTGATAGTAGGCCTTTATATATATATATATATATATATATATATATATATATATACTTTTATGTTCCTCCTTAGTTCAGTATATATCTGGTTTTTTTCATTATTTTCATATATAATAACTATATTCTAGAACACTGCAAAATTACCCAATATAGAAAAATGGTATAGTGAAATTAATCCTTCCCATTCATTATCCATACTTATGAAAACTGTTGAATTTACAATATTTGGGATTTTTTGTTGTTGTTCTGATTTAGACTTTATACTTCTTATACATAAATGTTACTCATCACATTTCAGAACAGAGTATTTTTGTTAAACCACAGTGTAAGACTTAGGTAAATGTACAAAGTTTAGCAAATGAACTATGCCTAGAAATATACAAATAGCAAATACTTCCTCCAACTTCAAGTTTTGCTGAATTTCGTACAATTCTTATATTTTCAACTGGCCCAAATACTCTGCTGTCAAATCATCTGTAATGTAACCTCATGGAGTGTTAAAGGAAAGAAAAATGGCACTGAGGTGTATACTAAAAAAAAAAAAGCTGTTTCTCCTTTGGCAGTCACTCTATAAAACGAATGCCAACCACAGATGGTAAAGATGTTCTTGGCTTCTACCACTATCTTGACAGTCCAAATGCAGTCACAGATCACTGGAAAAGGGTAAATGCCATACCTCCGAGATAAGGAAGTAAAACATCTAGCCTCTTTCTAAATGCTTTCTTCAGAACATCAGGTTTTTGTCCATTTGAGTTTTCTTAACTCGCTGACAATAAACTGAACAGAGTTATATGAGTAGGATGCAAAGAAATGCAAGAATAATCTCACCCTTAGCAGCAATTGTGTTAAATTACCATTGTATCTTGACACATTCATATAGTTGAGGGAATTATTTATTTTGAAGGTGCATTTTATAATTTCTCTTTCAATTCTTCAGCTAGATTGAAAAATAAGCTTCATAAATTAGAAAAAAGTTATACTACAAAAGTTTACCTCCTTAAACTAATTAATTATACTCATATAAAAAAGATCCTTAATTGAAGTGTTACTATGTTAAAAAGGAAAAAAAATTGACTTCTAATTTACTTATTGAGGACACGTATAAAAAAATAGAATTAGTGATTTTTCCTTAGTCCAAAATAATAGACTAAAACTCAAAGTAATTTTAAAAGGGAAAAGATGTTATACAGACCAAGGTGTTCTGGAGAAGTAGAGCTAAATAAATTATAATTCTGTAAACCATAATTATTTTTAATTAAGTAAAACAAAATGAAACACATGAGATAAAGAGCCTCAATATATCATAGCTAATTTATCTGCTGAAAACTTTTTTTTTCCTCAAAACTCATATTTG
Organism: Craseonycteris thonglongyai; assembly: GCA_004027555.1. NCBI lineage: Eukaryota > Metazoa > Chordata > Mammalia > Chiroptera > Craseonycteridae > Craseonycteris > Craseonycteris thonglongyai. The sequence goes on along the minus strand of PVKE010016923.1, from coordinate 10,144 downwards.
TGTCTCAATTAAGCTTTACTGAATTGGTTTTTGACACAGGCTTTAACATCCTCAATATTTTATTTTTACATGACTTTTTCACATGGACAGCAATAATACACTTTGTCTGATGTTTGAACGAAGGAAATTCGAAGTAAGTTTTGAATCAACAGTTTTTAATATTCTATATATTCCTGTTGATTGGTTAATACTTTTGACTCACTATCTCTTCAACCCTTCGTACATATGTACTTGTAAGTCATTCTTGTATGAACATACTTATTTGTATTACTAAAATCCTTTCTGCAATGGATCTCCATATATAATCCTGTGAACAAATTGTGAACATATACAATTAACTTCAGCCAATGACACCACCATTGAATACATTTTTAAGAAGTTTCTTCCCACTATCTCATGGTATGGCTCTTGTGGAGACCACATATTTGTTTGTTTTATTCTGATTTTAGAGGCAACTCCTCATTTTTAATAAGGAAACATTCTAGGATATATTACATTACTTTTAGATTAACATTTGGATTTCTAGTCTATGTGCCAAGTTCAGTGTTACTTTTCATGAATCACATTAGAAATAACATCTGGAATTACAGTGCTTATGTTCTCGACCCTACAGCACAGATTTCTATCTCGAATAATTTACATGAACTTACGAGTAACCTCAAATTAATGGTAATGTTGTTTATGGCAATTACATAGTTACTTATTGAATCAATAAATTAATTAGAACAATGCAAACCTTACCAAATGAATCTTAAGTTCTCTCTAACTAGTTATTAAAGGCCATATTCGAAATAGAAGAACACCAAAATCAGTCACTGCTGGATTCTACAACACATATATTTTTCTCTGAGGGAGTACTTCCTTAATTCAGATTTATGAAGTGAAAGAAAATAATGCTGAATTTAGACTATGGAAATATTGAGTTGAGGTGAATAAATAGTTTAAGAGAAGAGGACAATAACTTAAGCAATAAATATAACCCAAAATCTACATTTATATTAAAATGATAAATTGTAAACATCAATATATATCATTAGAATGTAGAACACTGTAATATATTTTAGTGTAAAATGCTAGAAATCACTTTAAGTAATTGATGAGAAATACACATACTCAAAAGTATAGATGATTAGGTATATTTTAAAAATAAGTAAATATACCAAATTATCTTCAAATTATGACACCACTCATGTAAAATGGTACCCAAAATAATGTTTTCTTTTCTTTTGGAAGGGAGATTTAATGAACACACATGCATATGCACATACATATAAGTGTGTGTGGGGACACACACACACACACACACACACACACACACACACACACACATTACATGAGGGCTATCCAGGAAATATCCGGCTATGTAATATGAAAAATAGAGGCATTTATGGCTGTTCATGAAAGGGCTGTCTGAAAAAAATCCAGCCATTGTCAATATAACTAAAATGGTTATATGGCTGCATATTTTCCAAACAGCATTTGTATTAATTTTCTATTGCTGTAGTAACCAATGCCCCCACTGTAGCAGCACTAAAAAAATACAAATTTCTTATCTTACAGTTCTGTAGATCAGATGTCTGACATGGATTCCAACAGTCTATAATCAACAGATCAGTAGTAGTGTGTTATTTTCTGGAGGTCCTAGAAGACAGACAAATTTTAAACTCATTCATGTGTTGAAAAAATTCAGAATTATGCTTTTCTAGGACTCGGTCTCTTTTTCCTTGCTGGCTGTTAGCTGAAGACTGCCCATATTCGCTATAAAACTCTTTTCATTCCCTTTACAAAGCACCTGTAATTCAGAATCAACAATAAGGTGTCAAATCTTCCTCATGCTGCCACTTCTCTGACCTATTTTATACCATTACATCTCTCTAAGCTAATAGTGGGAAAAGATTCTCTACTTTTAAGAACTCGTATTATTATATTGGACCACTCTCCACAAATAATACAGAATATTTTCCTCATCTCAAAGTCCATAGCTTTGCTTACATCTACAGTCACTTTGGCCATATAAGGTAACATATTCATAGGTTTCAGGAATTAGTATATGGACATTTTTGGTGGTGATGTAAAGGGCATTATTCTGCCTAGCATGTCCTATTATAGATCAACTATAATAATAAGCTCATTATATTCTCTTAATTACTGTGTCATAAACAATAACAAATACTTATATACTTTTCCAAGCCAAACGGTAAACACTCTCAATCTTGTTTACCTCATCTAATGATGGCAAAAGTAATTAGAAGGCTTGGAATTTGGTTTAAGATGTGACTTTACATAAACCAGTTATTTGATATTAGATTGTCTTCATATAGCCATGTGTATGACTGATTTTATGTATAACATTTTCTGTATTGACTAGAGTCATTAATTTCATATGCTATATTTAAGAGTGGAAAATATTATTTTAAGAATATTCTTGTGTATCAATAGATGATTGAATAAATAAGATGTGTTGCATATATACAATGGAATATTACTAGGCCATAAAAAGAATGAAATCTTACTATGTGCAACACAGATGGACCTAGCAGTTATTATGCTAAGTGAAATAAGTCAAACAGGGGAAGCCGGGATGGCTCAGTAGGTTAAGCGCTCACTTTGAAGCGCACGGGACCGGGGACCGGGGATCAAATCCTGGCCCCAGCCCATGCGAGCCCATATGCTGAACTGGGGAGCTCCCCAGTTCAGTTCTCTCTCTGTCTCTGTCTCTTTATCTCTCTCTCTCTCTCTCTCTCTCTCTCTCTCTCTCTCTGTCCTAAATAAATAAATAAATAAATAAAATTGCTTAAAAAAATAAGTCAGAGAAAGAAAAAAACCATATGATTTTACATATATGTGGAATTTAAAGAATAAAACAAACAATCAAAACAAAACTGAATTAATAGATATAGAGAACTGATGGTTGCCAGATAGGAGGGGTGTTCGGGGGGCGGGTGAAAAACATGAAGGATTGTGAAGTAAAAATTGGTAGTTAGGTGAGTAATAAAAATTAAAAGTACAGCATAGAGAATATAGTCAATAATATTATAATAACTATGTATGATGCCAGATGGGTACTAGACATAGGGGGAATCACTTCATTAATTATATAAATTTCTAACAACAATGCTATGTATCTAAAACTATTATAAAATAATATTGAGTGTCAACTATAATGGAAAAATATTTTTAAATTATAAAAGTATACTTGTATGCATATCAGAATCTCTCACAAGTCTAGTAAAATAAGATGTGAATAAGATATAATCAAGAATTTTTACCAGATGAGAAATTTGTAAAACGATTAAAATTACTGATTTAGTGGCAGATGGCTTGCATTCAGAGAAGAGTTTTATTTCCACACTGTGTAACTTGGCACAAATTATTTAATTCCATTAAGCCTCAGTTTCTACATCTAATATGGAGATTATTAACATTGAATTCATAGAGCTACCTTGAGGATTGAGTCAGTATATATAAAATACAAAGTAAATCAAAATCTATTGTTAGTTTTGAAACTGAATTGTAATATACATCAACCAAGCATTTCCATTTGTCTTTATGAAATTTATAAAAAGCAATATTTTTTGTTGAAGGTCATATACATATTAATTTAAAACCATGGCATATTAAAAATAATGTAATTTATTAATACCTCTTTGCAGTTATAATATCTATACAATAAATATTCATATTTTTCTGAATAATTTTTGTTACAATTTGTTGGGAAAACAGTTTTAAAATATTTTGAACCATCAATTTAATGGATACTAATTTTTAAAATAACTATTAATTAAGTTTAATTTTTGAGGCAAAGTAAATTGCATGTATTTATTCATGATAAATCAATTCTAGGGGTTTTCACTTTTTAAAAAAACACTCTTTACTACCAAAATCATTTTAATTATACCTTTTTCTTCAAATCTTCCTTTAAGTATATTGCATTTAATAAAAAGGCATATACAAGGTAACAGCATTGACTTCCTGGAAAAATGTTAATATGGATAGCTTTTATATAGACTAGTTTCGAATATTTTTGAGAAAACACTAATATATTTGGTGAATTCACTCATGGACCTATTTACCAAAATTAAACAGATTATGTCTCCATTAACACATATAAAATGTCAACAAAAAAATTATTATATTCCTGGAAGTTTTTTTTTAATACACTTTAATTATATATTTTGACACACTTTAAATATTATGAGGACATTATTTTAAACTACAGTCCTTAAAACATTTTTTAATTATAATAAACATAAAGAAAGGTGCACAAATCTTATGTGAAAAGCTTAATGAATTATCAAAAAGCTAATGCAGCTATATAATCACCATACAAATTAAGTAAAATAACAATAGCAAGGCATTGAGGTATAACATCGTTCTCCCCAAATAATTAATGATTAATTGCATTTCCATATAGTTATTTCCATCATTTTGAACTTTTTTAAGTGAAATAATCTAGTGTCTACATTTCTGCTTCTGGCATGTATTAACTAATACTATAATATCTAACAAATAAGTTCACAAATTAATCCTATAAAAAGTGCTACATGCCACATTGATGAATATCACTACGATCACCTTTGAAGTACTCCCCTCAGGAAGCTATGCACTGATGCTAGTGCCTAGACTGCCCTTCAAAGCAATTTTGGAACTCCTTTTCTGGAATGGCCCTCAGAGCCTTTGTCATATTACCGTTGATGTCCTGAATGTCAACAAATTGTCTTCCTTTCAATATTTCCTTTATCTCTGGGTAAAGAAACATTTCACTAAAGATCAGGTGAGTAGGAAGTGTCTTCCAATACAGTTATTTGTTTACTGGCTAAAAACTCCCTCACAGAAAGTGCCATTTGAGCTGGTGGATTGTCGAGATGCAAGAGCCATGAGTTGTTTGCAAAAAGTTCAAGTTGTTTTTGTCTAATGTTTTCAAGCAGCCTTTTGAGTACTTCCAAATAGTCAACTTGGTTGACTGTTCAGGTGGTACAAATCCATAATGAACATTCTTTCTGATATCAAAAGTTGAGCAACATCGTTTTGACTCTTGATTTGGATTGATGAAATTTTGGTCATGAAGAATTGGCTGACAGTCATTTTGCACTTCGATGCTTTGTTTCAGTGTCATATTGGTCACCAATGATAACATGGCCCAAAACATCATCTTGCCTCTCCTGAAGGTCTTAGAAAACTTCAACTTTCCTTTGCTTTTGTTTATCAGTGTGCTCCTTTGGGGCAGTTTTTGTGCACACCTTTGTTATGTCAAGATTTTCAGTTAAGATTTTCCCAATTGTTTCTCTATCGATGTTTACTTGGTGTGCTATGCTTGTCATAGTCACCTGATGATTTTGATGCACAATTTGATGATTTGTTTGCAATGTTTTCATCAGTTTTGCTCCATTACTGGACACCCTGACCTCTCATCATCAGTGGCATCTCTCTCCCCTCAAAAAAATTTTCATTTATTTAATGAAATTACCCCCATCAACTTGGACTAACATGTCTCCGATTTCTCTTCCACTCTTGCCAAGTTTAATAAGAAATGTAATGTTTGTTGCTATAATTCAAGGTCTGACATTCTTGTGACAGCACACAAAAATAGGCAACAATAATGAGCACCACTTAGCAATATACCACCACACACCCACACAAACACAGCTGTGAGCACTGATATACAAAGGTTATGAATTGTTTGTACAATGAATTACTTGTACACTGCTGCTGATGTAAGCACATGGGGGAACATTGACAAACATAATTGTCAAATCTTCATAATACTATATTAACTGAGGTATTCTGATTTTGGAAAATAATCAAAGAACAAAACAGAATCCAAAAACAATCCCGCATATCTATAACCATCCGAATCTTGATAAAGACAACCTCAGAGCTGCGTGCAAGAAAATGTATTTTTCAAAATATGATTTTGAATTAATTAGATATCCAAATGAAAATAATATGATTCCTACCTCGCACCATAACATAATTAAATTACAGATGGACTGCATATCTCATTGTAAAAGATAAAAAAAGATAAAAGTAAATAATTTAAGCTAGAGGGTATTATGCTAAATAAAATAGTTGACAGAGGAAGATAAATTATTATTTCACTTACATGTGGATTGAAAAAACAAATAAAATATTAGAAACAAATTAATAGATACAGTGAACAAACTAATGATTACCAGAGTGAAGATGTTGAGGAGTTGGGTGAAAAATAGAAAGGGGATTAAGAAGTACAAACTTCCAGTTATAAAATGAGTCACAGGGATGTAATATACAGCACAGGAAACACTGACAATAATACCATAATAACTACATACTGTGACAGAGGGCTGCTAGATTTTTTATAGTCATTACTTTGTAAGGTATATAAGTGTTAAATCATTATGCTGTACACCTGAAACTAACATAATATTATATGTCAACTACAATTAAAATAATTTTTTATAATATGAAGATTTTAGAGGAAAATGCATGACACCTGTAATAAATTCTCAAAGATTTCTTAAACAGAACATGAAAACCACTCATCATAAGATATAACATTGATACTTTATGATATATTATAATTAAAAACTCTGTTCACTACCATGCACAACTAAGAGAGTAAAACTCATTCTGCACAGAGACAATATCCAGTATTTCATATCTATGGCAACTCACTCATTGACACACATGCTCACACACAACGAAATAAAAAAAATCAGTAGGAGATATTAGTAGGTCTGTCAAAAAGGTAATATCTCAATGGTCATTAAGTATCTTAAAATATGTTCAAAGTCATCAGGGAATCATAAATTTAAGCACAATAAAGGACCATTACTTTTCCACACCAAATAAAAATTAAGCTGAAAAATGTCTAGTGTTTGCCAGTTTGTGAACCACCAGAACTTTTATATACTACAAGTGGGAGTGTAAATTGGTACAATCACTGTGAGAAATTGTTTAGTAGTAAATAATATACATTCTCTATAACTCAGTAATTTCTGTCCTTAGCAGACAACCTAAAGAAGAGTGTTTAAATATTCAACAAAAGTATGTACAGAAATGCTCATAGAAATTCCAATAAAATAGTAAAAAATTGGAAAATATTAAAATATCTATCAACATGAAATAGACAAACTGTGATATACTGTCACAACAAAAAAAAACACTAGTGAGAATGAATGGTTCAATCTGCATACAATAATATGAATACATCTCCTAAACATCATATTCTGTTGGGAAAGCCAAATACAAATTATGAGTAATATATGATTTTTAAATATGAAGTATAAAAACAGGCAATACTGTTCCATGACGTAACAAGTCTGTAATGATACTTTTGAGGGATTGTTTAGTGGCTGAGAGGGAGCAGGAGGCATGCAATGTGTTAATCGTGGTGCTGTTTACTGATCTGGGTACTGGCTACACTGGGATATTCAATTTGTGTAAATTTAGTGGGATGACCAGTGACTTATTTATATGTGTAATCTCATGAATGTTTATTAGATTTCAGCACAAATGTTAAAAAACAATCAAGTAAAGAAATGGCACACCCAATGACACAAAAACTTTGAACCCAGATATTTGAGTCCACATTTTTCCTCAATTTTGTGATTAACAATCACAAACCATGAAGCTATTTAAAGAAAGAAACAAAGGAGAAAAAATTAATTGTACTTTGAAGCACTGGGTAGTACTTATTGTCTCCCAATACATTCACATCTGTATTTTGTGTGTTAACATTTGACAAAATCTTATTTAAGTAAGAAATGTTGTGCCATACTCTACAGTTCTATGTATTATATCTGAGATATATACTAACTATAAACTTGAATTAGATTATAGTCAAAGACATTTACCGGTATGTCATATCACATCCTCCTTTATAAGACTAAAATTATATAAAAATTTGCAATAGTTACTAGAAGATGACACAAAATATAAATACTTTTTACTTTACTCAGTCTATTAAAATAGTTACTTCATAATGTCAAAAATTATTTTTGCTATAAAATCATAGTATGATAATGACTTAGGTCTCAGTCTTATTTATTTCCTATGATTATATATTATTAAATAACAAAAAGCTGATTTTGTCATCCATGCTAGATGATATTCTTTGTCATTAAATTTGTTATGTAGACATTTAAATAAAATAGAAAAACAACAGGAAAGGTAATTTACCATGAAAAATACAAGTTGCAAAGCTAGATGTAGCATGCAATCTTGGTGTATTCGGCTGAAAACCTCTATTCTCAACCTACTCAACAAATCATCAAAAAGTTTTTTTCTAACCACATGCTGCTGTAAACCAGTGGAAGAAATTTGTTTACAGATCAAATGGAATAAATATAGAAACAGACAGAAATAATCTGTAAACATAAATTCTTTCCCATACCTCATTCTTTCTCTAAATGCTGCTGAAAAAAGGTTGATCTTATTTCTAGTAGCTGTTTGTTTATTGTCTGCTAATCTATCATGCCTGTCCTTTTTTGGACCTGAATGAATGAATAAATTGATTGTTTCTTTATTTTATTTGTTTCTTCTAAGCTTTAGTATTCTTTTTAATTAGATGTCTGATATTTCCTGTTTTATAAGGTTAACAATCTAAATTTTCTTTATTCCAAGTATATTATTATTGTTTGGAAAATTTAAGTAACTTACAGTTAATATCTGAAACTTTTGAGGCTTCTTTTTAAGATTTGTTTGGTGTACCTAGGGTAGCATTTTCTTAAGAGTAATGTCTAAAGACCTGCCATTAAGTCCGGATCCTTTAGATGGCACTACTAAATACACAGCATGTTGAACAGTATCTCTTATTTGAGTAGTAGAAATTCTCATGTCTCTTAGCCCTGTGTAGTCTCACATTTTTTCATCAACCCTTGTTTTCACCATATACATGTGAATATGAAATCCAACAACAGTCTAAAAGGGATGCCATATATAATTTGCAAATATTTCTCGGCATCTCTCTCCTTTTGTAGTATTTTCCCCTACAAATCACAGTTGCCTCATCGCCACCATGAATTGTGATTTCTTGTTCCTCAACTCATTACAGTTAGTGTTCTTCATTTGGGTCACCCACCTTTATCCCATGATTGGAAAGCCTCTTCACAGAGACATTTGAGGTACTATTAGGTCTTACCTCATTTATTTTCCTTCACTCTGGGACTAGAGTCCTTTGCTATAGGATTCCCATTTTTCTCATATATTTAATTTCCATTGTGTATAAAAATTAGATGAAAATTCTGGTATCATTTATTCCAACTAGGCTGGAAGTATAAGTTTATACTTGCTTGCCCAGTTGTTTTTGAAAATCTATCACTTTTTATGGTTTCCAATATTTAAAATAATGTATTTCTATAAACAGCTTGAACATAGAATATTTTAAACAATATGTTATATAAATCTATTATCTGTAAACTATCAATGCCTTTTAAACATAGTTTCTATTGATTCTCACTCAGGTTCAGCATTTCTTATTTCCATGTATGCTTTGTAATATTTCAGTTTACTGCTCATTGTCTGTGAACAATAATTACAGTGTTCTCCAAAATCTAGGAGAGTTGTCCCTTCCCTCCAGATATCCTTCTCTTCCTTTCCATTACCATAAATTTGAGAATGTCTCAAACCAGATTAAGGATGTAAATGCCCAGGAATCTTCCAGGCTGAGCATACATGCTCACAAGACATACACATAGAAGGTCAAGTCTGTGACCACAAAGTCCCCAAGATGGCTGTTTTCTTTTTTTTTTTTTTTAATCTCAGTTTTCTCTTCTTTACAACTTTGTGCCCCTCTTGATTTCTCAGCATTTCTTCACTTTTAACTGAAAATTTTAGTTCTTGGTATAGCAGCTCAAGGCAGGGGAAAGTGTCAAGACGCTGGGCTATGATTTGTATCTTTTGTGGAGTGCCTCAACAAAGGAAGCAAAGTAGAGCTGAGTGAATATTGGTGAAGACCATGAGGACAAATAATAGCTGCAGTGTTACAGAAAGGTTTCTGGGGGCCTGGGGGCAAGCCCTCTGCCTCCCCTTCACCTCCCTTTGTGATTAGATATAGAAAAGAATATGTACATGCAGCTTTGCATTCTGATCAGACCAGCTGATTGATTACTAGGGCTGGGGTTAAAAAATATGTATGGGGAAGGGTCTGCTTGTTCCTGTTATG
>PVKE010016922.1:0-31386 GCA_004027555.1 Craseonycteris thonglongyai | reverse complement strand
TGATATCAATTACACTGTTTCCAGGTGTACAATTCTACATTACATTATAATCACATTACATGCTCACCACCCAGGATCAGCTCACATTCCATCACCATATATTTGAATCCCCCTCCCTATTTCCCACCCCCATTCTCCCACCACCTCCCCCCTTACCCTCAGGTAACCACTGAACTATTGACTGTGTCCATGAGTTTTTGTTTTGTTACTTTCAGTTTTATATTCCACCTATAAGTGAGGTCATATGTTTCTTGAGTCTTTCAGTCTGACTTATTTCGCTTAATAAGATGTTCTAAGGGTCCATCCATGTTATCACAAATGGTTGTATTTCATCTTTTCTTATTGCTGAGTAGTACTCTATTGTATAAATGTATAGGACTAGATAAAGAAGTTGTAAGACAAGCTCTTGAAACCTCCCCTGAAAAGAACAACACATTAAGCAACTAAAATCCAACTAGAGAATTCTTAAGCAAGACACAGCTTTGGTTGAGGGACCCACTCATCACAAGAAAATACCTGAAGCTGGGGAAAGGGAGGCAAGTGAGAGACAAGCAAAGGGAGTAGTGTGCAGAAACACCATGGAGTGCAACCTGGAGACCTACCTTGTAACCAACCCAGAGGCTGACCCTGGGAGACCAGCAGAGAACATACTGACTGAGGTGGAAGTGTGGGGGCATGGGTCAAGGTGCAGAATGGCTCTGGCCAGAGATTGACGTGGGTGACCATAATGAGGATCCAGCAGCCAGTGTGTGGTTGGGAAGCTGGAGCTGGGGGCCTGTGGAGTGTAAGGCCAGCGACCAGAGCAGGAGGCAGGTGTTCTAGTGGCTGGAGTGTCAGCAGCAGGAATATGCTGGTGGCTAAAGTGCAGAGTGGCCCTCAATGAGGTGGGGCCCCAACAGGAGCACTGCATGGCCTTGAACACAGAGTCTGGCTGCTTCCCCTTGCTCTCTCCCAGGGCTCACCTCACCTGGCCTCACCCAGAGCCTGCCTTGGTGAGTTGCTGCCAGGAAACCACCATTACCATGTGACTCAAACAGACCTACACCTTTCCCTACAAACTCCACCCCCACCTTTCATGCTGAAGCCAGCAGAAGGATCTGGGAAAACTGAAGCACAAAAGTGTGGCAGCTTCTGACTGCAGTGGGATCTCAGAGGCACAGAATACCATCACCCACAATATCTTCACAAAGAGGAGGTGTACAGAGACCAGGGTGACTCAGTCAAAGAGAAGCCAACCTTCTAGGAAGTCTCCCACTCTGAGAAAACCAAATAAACAGAAGAAAATATTATAAGACACTGTAGTAACACCATCTAGGAAGTAAAAGAAAGATTTTTTCAAATCTGTCTGGAGAAAAGTCCTCATGTCCAGGGGGAAAAAAAAAACAACACAATGCTCCACTGCAATGACTACTCCAGCGATCAAATGTGCTCAGAAAGAGAATAAGACATCTCCAGAAAAGGAAATTGTACATACGGAAACATATGAGCAAAATGACACAGCATTCAAGACGGCAATTCTGAAAACAGTCAAAGAGATCAAAGATAATTGGTGGACTACACAGAGGGAGCTAAGTGATCTCAGAAAGAAAATTGAAACTGTAAATAAAAAAGCAAATAAAAAATCTGGAGATAAACAATAAAATAAAAGAAATGAAAAATGAAATAGCTAGCAGAGGAATCAGAGCTGACCAGATGAAAAAAATATATTAATGAAATCAAAGGCAGAAATTTAAAATGTCACCCCCCTAAAAAAAAAGAGAGAGAGAGAGAGAGAGAGACTTAAGAGCTAAAAGAAATGAAAGACATCTACAAGAACTATCTGACTCCATTACAAAGAATGACATAAGAATAGACATAAGAATAGTGGTATTTTAGAGGGGGCAGAGGACAAGATGGTCACAGAGAATTTTCTCAGACAAATAATGGATGAGAACTTCCCAAATTTATGGAAGTATTGGAACATCAATTTCAAGAAGAAAACAAGATTTCTTGCTACTTGAATCCTAGCAAACCCTCTCCACGGCACATTATGCTGAAGATGTCAAAGATCAAAGATAAAGAAAGAATTCTCCAGGCAGCCAGAAAAAAAGAACACCATAATCTATAAAGGAAAGCCCATCAGACTAGCATCATATTTCTCAGAGGAAACTCTGCAAACCAGGAGGGAGTGCAATCAAGTATTCAAAATATTGAAGGCAAGAAATTACCAGCCAAGAATCATCTACCCCGCAAAGCTATTCTTTAGATATGAAGAAGGATTAAAGACCTTTTCTGACATACAGAAACTGAAGGAATTCTCCAGCAGAAGGCCAGCATTTTAAGAAATAATGAAGGAGGCCATTGGACCTGAAACAAAAAGTAAAAATAAATAGGGCTAAACTGGAACAACAAACACATAAAAGGAAAGGAAGTAAAGGTTTTAACTTCTAAAAGGAATGGAGATAAGAAACATTTTTAAGAGAAGAAACCACTGCATATACAAACTTTCTTTTACATAAAGTTTATGGTAACTACTCAAAAAGAAATTAGAACTGAGACACTAAAAAAAGGAGAGAGAGAGAGAGGAAAAAAACAAAATCAAAAAAGAAAGTCATAAACACTATCAAACTTAAAATAACCAATGGAAATAAAAAAGCAAACAAGCAATAAAAATTTTAAAAGCTACCGAAAAACAAATGGTAAAATGGTCATTGGAAATCATCATATATTTCAAGCATCAACCTAAATGTAAATTGACTGAACTCGCCAATAAAAAGACAAGAGTAGCCAACCGGATTCTAGAACAAAAACCAACTTTGTGGTGCCTCCAAGACACACTTCAGCAACAAGGCCAAAACCATACTCAAAGTGAAAGGGTATAAAAAAGTATTCCAAGCAAATGACATCCAGAGAAAAGAAGGTGTACCCATACTTATATCTCACAAAACAGACTTCAGGATCAAAAAGATAATAAGAGACAAAGATGGACATATTATAATAACAAAAGGAACAATACAACAAGATAAGACACTTATTAATCTATATACTCCCAACCAAGAAGCACCAAAATTTACAAAGCAACTACAAACAGATCTAAAAGGAGAAACTGACAAAAACACATTTATAGTAGGGGACCTAAACACCCCCTTGACAGCCATGGACAGATTATCCAAACAGAAAATAGATAAGAAAATATCAGCTTTAAATGATACATTATAGCAACTGGACATAGTTGATATTTACAGGATACTTCATCTTACAACACATGACTATACATTCTGGTGCACATGGAATATTCTCAAAGATAGACCACATGCTGGGACACAAAGCTAGCCTCAGCAAATTTAAGAAAGTTGAAATCATACCAAGTGTATTCTCTGATCACAAAGCTTTGAAATTGGAGATCAACTACAAAAAGAAAGCAGAAAAGAAACACATATACATGGTAATTTAACAACATGTTATTTAAAAGTGACTGGCTCAAATAATAAATAAAAGAGATTTAAAAAATACATAGAAACAAATGACAATGAAAACACAATATACCAAAGTTACTGGGATGCAGCACAAACAGTAATAAGAGGTGAATTTATATCACTACAGGCCTATTTTAAGAAACAAACAAACAAACAAAAGATCACAAGTAAACAACCTAATACCACATCTTAAAAAACTAAAAATGAACAAAAAACAACAATAACAAAAAACCCAAAGGCAACAGAAGGAACGTAACAATAAAAATTAAAGCAGAATTAATAAAATACAGAAGAAAAAAACAATAGAAAAAATTAATAGAATCGACAAATCCCTGGCTAGGCTTACCAAGGAAAGAAGAGAAAAGACACAAATAATCCAAATTAGAAATGTAAGAGGGGAAATTACAACTGACATCACAGAAATACAAAGGATCATACAAGAATATTAGAAAGGCCTCTATGCTGTCAAATTTTGCACCTCAGAAGAAATGAACAAGTTTCTAGCAACATATAGTCCACCTACACTGAATTAAGAACTGTAGGGGAAGCCGGGATGGCTCAGTGGGTTAGGCACTCACTTTGCAACCCCGGGGTCCGAGGATCGAATCCCAGGCCCGGCCCACGCGGACCCCTATGCTGAACTGGGGAGTGCCCCCAGTTCAGTTCTCAATGGGGTGAGACCCTAGCCCAGTTCCTGCCCTATGCAGCCCCTCGCCCACCTGTGGAATAAATCTATGTGGAAAAACCAATGATGTGCAACTATGGAGACTGTTCTGGGCCCTCCCCCTTCTCTCTGTCTATGACTGTATCTCTCTCTCTGTCAAAAACAATAAGTAAATCTTAAAAAAAAAAAAAAAGAACTGGATAATCTAAACAGACCAATCAACAGTAAGAAAACTGAAACTATCATTAAAAACTTCCCCAAAAGCAAGAGTCCAGGACCAGATGGTCTCAATAACAGTTTTACCAGGCATTCAAAGAAGAAATAACATTTATCCTTCTCATTCTTTCCCCCAAAATTGAAGAATTAGACACACTTCCCAACTCAGTCTATGAGGCCATATTACCCTAATACCAAAGGCTGGTAAGGACATCAAAAAACAAACAAACAAACAAACAAAAACAAAGAAACAAAAAAATCTATAGACCAATATCTCTGATGAACATGGACACAAAAATCCTAAACAAAATACTAGCAAATAAGATATAATAATTCATTAAAAAGATTATACGTTACAATCAAGTGGTTTTTTTTAAGATTTATTTTTATTGTTTTTGACAGAGAGACAGAGAGAGAGAGGGAGAGAGAGAGAGAGAGAGAGAGACAGAGGCAGAGAGAAGGGGGAGGGCCCAGAACAGTCTCCATAGTTGCACATCATCGGTTTTTCCACATAGTTTCATTCCACAGGTGGGTGCGGGGCTGCACAGGGCAGGAACTGGGCCGGGGTCTTGCCCCGGTGAGAACTGAACTGGGGGCACACCCCAGTTCAGCATATGGGTCCGCACAGGCTGGGGCTGAGATTCAATCCTCAGTCCCTGGGGCTGCAAAGTGAGCACTTAACCCACTGAGCCATCCCAGCTTCCCCACAATCTAGTGGGTTTTATCCCAGGGGCACAAGGATGGTTCAATATACACAAACTGATCCATATGATTCACCACATAAACAAAATAAAAGGTAAAATTCATATGAGTACATCAATTGATGCAGAAAAAGCATTTGGCAACATACAATATCCATTTATGGTTAAAACACTTGATTAAATGAGTACAGAAAGAAAGTACCTCAACATAATAAAGGCCATATACGACAAACCCTCAGTCATACTGAATTGAGAAAAACTGAAACCTTTTCTTCTAAAATCAGGAACAAGACAGGGATGTCCCCTGTCACCACTGCTATTCAACATAGTTCTGGATGTTCTAGCCAGAGCCATCAGGCATGAGAAAGAAATAAAAGGTATCCAAATTGGGAATGAAGAAGTTAAACTGTCACTTTTTGCAGACAACATGGTCCTTTATATAGAAAACCCTAAAGACTTCACCAGAAAACTATTAGAAATCATAAATGAATACAGTAAAGTTGCAGGATACAAAAATCAATGTATAAATATCCATAGCATTTTTATATACAAACAACAAAACTTCAGAAAATGAAATGAGAAAAAATGATATCTTTTGTGATCAAAACAAAGAATAAAATACTTAGGAATAAACTTAACAAAGAACGTGAAGAACTTACACATGGAATACTCTAAGACACTATTAAAATATTTTGAAGAAGATACAAATAAATTGAAAGATATTCCATGTTCATGGACTCGAAGAATTGGCATAGTTAAAATGGCCATATTATCCAAATCCATAAACAGATTTAAGAAAATTTCCATCAAAATCTCACAGACACTTTTTCAAGAAATAGATTAAAAAAAAATCATCAGATCTATATGGAACCACAAAAGACCCTGACTCACCAAAACAATCCTCTGAAGAAAGAATAAGGTTGGAGGCATCACGCTCCCTCATTTTTATCTATACTACAAGGCATCAATAATCAAAACAGCTTGATATTGGCAGAAAAATAGACATATAGACAAATGGCACAAAATTGAAAACCTAGAAATAAACTCACAAATATACGGACATATAATCTTTGACAAAGGAGCAAAAAATATACCATGGAGAAAAGAAAGCCCCTTCAGTAAATGGTGCTAGGAGAATTGGAAAACCACGTGAAAATAATGAATCTGGACTGTGAACTGTCACCATATACCAAAATTAACTCAAAGTAAATTAAATATCTCCACATAAGTCCTGAAACAATAAACTGCATAGAGAAAAGCATTGGTACTAAACTTATAGACATTGGTTTCAGGGAGCACTTCATGAACTTGACCCCAAGACAAGTGAAGTAAAACAAAAATAAATGAATGGGACTATATCTAACTGAAAAGCTTCTGTACAACAAAGGAACCCATCAGCAAAGTAAAAAGGAAACCAACCAAATGGGAGAAAATATTTTCAAACAATGCCTCTGATAAGGGGCTAGTATCTTAAATATATAAAGAACTTGTTCAACTGAACAACAAAAACAAACAACTCAATTAAAATATGAGCAGAAGACTGAAACAGACACTTCTCCCCTGAAGACATACAAAAGGCCAACAGATATATGAAAAAATGCTCAACATCAGTAGCAATTAGGGAAATGCAAATTAAAATCACAATGAGATACCACCTCACACCTGGTGAATGGGCATAATTAATAAGAAAAGGAATAACAAGTGCTGGAGAGGATGTGGAGGAAAAGAAACCCTCATAAACTGCTGGTGGAAATGTAAATTGGTACAGACACTGTGGAAGGCAGTGTGGAGATTCCTCAAAAAACTAAGAATGCAATTGCCATACAACCCTGAAACCCCTCTCATGGGTATCTACCCCCAAACACTGAAAACCTTAATTTACAAAGCTATATGAACCCCAGTGTTCATCACAGCACTGTTTACTGTGGCCAAGTCATGGAAACAACCAAAGTGTCCTTTGACAGATGATTGGATAAAGAAGTTGTGGTACGTTTAAAAAATTGAATACTACTCAGGAATAAGAAAAGATGAAGTACCGCCATTTGTGACAACATTGATGGACCTTGAAACCATCTTATTAAGTGAAATAAACTGAAAAAATCAAGAAACATATAACCTCACTTATAGGTGAAACTTAAAACTGAAAGTAACAAAGAAACAAAAAAATCATGGACAGAGTCGATAGTTTAGTGGTTACCTGACAGTAAAAGGGAAGGGTGGGGCAGGGGGAGAGGGAGTAGGGAGGGCATCAAATATGTGGTGATAGAAAGAGAGCTGATTATAAGTGGTCAGCACATAATGCAATGTGTAGACAATGTAATGTAGAATTATACAACTGGAACCTAAACCAACCAATATCACTCAAATAAAGCTAAGAATTAAAATAAAAAAAGATTATATATTACAATCAAGTGGTTTTATCCCAGGAGCATAAGGTTGTTTCAATGTATGCAAATTAGTCAATATGATTCACCACATAAACAAAATAAAAGATTTAAAAAAATGATTGTATAATTGTATATCAACTGATGCATAAAAGGTATTCAACACAATATTACATCCATTTCTGATCAAAACAATTAATAAAATATGTAAGGAAAGTATCTCAATATAATAAAGGCCATATATGAGTATAACAAACCCTCAGTGAATATTATGCTGAATGGGGAAAAACTGAAAACTCTTCCTCTAAAACCAGGAACAAGACAGGGATATCCCCTATCACCCTGCTATTCAATATATTATTGGAAATTCTAGCCAGAGCAATCAGGTAAGAGAAAGAAAAAAAAAAAGTTATCCAATTTGGGAGAGAAGAAACTAAACTATCGCTTTTTTGCAGGTGACATGATCTTTTATGTAGAAAATTCGAAAGACTCCATCAGAAAACTATTAGAAACAATAAATGAATAAAGTTGCAGGATACAGAAATCAATGCACAAAAAATAATTGCATTTTTATAGAATAACAATAAAACTTCAGAAGAAGAAATGAGAAATACAAAATCTTTTGCAATCTCAACAAAAAGGATAAAATACCTAGGAATAAACTTAACAAAGAATTTGAAAGACTTATACACGGAAAACTATAAGATGCTATTAAAAGAAGTTGATGAGGGCACAAAGAAATGGAAAGATATCCTATGTTCATGGACTGGAAGAATCAATATAATTAAAATGGCCTTTTTACCCAAAACAATATACAGATTTAATGTAATTCCCCATCAAAATCCCACAGAGATTTTTTTCAAGAAATAGATTTAAAAAAAATTTCAGATTCAAATGGAACCAGAAAAGATCCTGAATTGCCAAAGCAACACTACAAAAAAGAATAAGGCTGGAGGCATCACGTTCCCCTATTCCCATCTATACTAAAAAGTGTCAATAATCAAAATGGCATAGTATTGGCACAAAACAGGCACACAGGCCAATAGACCAGAATGGAAAAACCAGAAATAAACCTACAAATATGTGGACTGACAAATTTTGACAAAGGCGGGGAAAATATACAATGGGGAAAAGAAAGCCTTTCATTCAAAAGAATGAATCTGAATGCAAACTCACCATATACTAACATTAACTAAAAATTTGATTAAAGTCCTCCACATAAGACCTGAAGCAATAAAATGTATAGAAAAAAACACCGGTACTAAATTTATAGACTTTGGGTTCAGAGAGGACTTTATGAACTTGATCTCAAAGGCAAGGGAAGTAAAAGAGAAATAAATAACTGGGACTATATCAAATGGAAGAGCTTTTGCACAACAAAATAAGCCATCAACAAAAAGAAGAGACAACCAACTGATTGGCAGAAAATATTTGTAAATACTGTAAGAGACTAATATGTAAAACATATAAAAAACTCATATAACAGAAAAAAAAAAACAATTAAAAATGGACAGAGGACCTGAACAGACACACCTCTCAAGAAGACATAGAGATAGAAATCACCAGCTAATATATGAAAAAAGTGTTCAGCTTCACTTGTTATTACTGAAATGCAAATCAAAACCACAAGGAGATACCACCTCACATCTGTTATTAATAGAATGGCTATTATCAACAAGGCAAGGAATAACAAGTGTTGGACAGGCTGTGGAGGAAAAACGAACCCTCGTACACTGCTGGTGGGAATGTAACTTGGTACAACAACTATGGAAGGCAGTATAGAGGTTCCTCAAAAAATTAAGATTGAGTTACCATGTGATCCACCAATCTCCCTTCTAGGCATCAAGCCCCTAAATTTGAAACCCTTAGTCCACATAGATATATGTACCCCAATGTTCATCATAGCACTGTTCAGAGTGGCCAAGTTATGGAAACAACTAAAGTGTCCTTTGATAAATACTGGATAAAGAAGTTGTGGTACATTCACACATTGGACTATTATTCAGCCATAAGAAAAGATAAAATACTTCCATTTGAAAAATCATGGATGGACCTTGAGATCATCATACTAAAAGAAATAATCTAGACTAAAAAAAAAAAAAATCAAGAACCACATTACTTCATTTATATATGGAATATAAAACTGCAAGTAACAAAGAAACAAAAACTCATGGACACAGTCAATAGTTTAGTGGTTACCTGAGAGAAAGTGGGGAGGCAGATAGTGGGGAGTGGGAGAGTGAAATACATGGTGGTAGAAAGAGAACTGACTCTGGGTGGTGAGCACATAATGCAATAACTAGACGATGTATATAGAATTGTACACCTGGCACGTATGCAATTTTTACTAATCAATATCACCCCAATAAATCTAACAATTAAAAAATGCCTATTGCAGCCAAATGTTAGAAGATGCACTATGTTTTTTAAAATAGTAAGAGTCAACATCTACATGTACACCATAAATATAAGATGTTAGTAAGGTGTCAGAAGTAAGTTTCAAAATATTGCTACTTGTTAGACACCGATGAAAGTAATCAAAAGTGCCAAAGTTAGTTTAATAATTACAGTTTTTGGAAGTTCTTTGTTGTCTTGACCTTTTGTCATAACTCCTGACCCAAATTTCTTACTACTCACTGAATCTGGAATCTCAGGTACGTCACATTCTGAATATTTTCTTTTTCTTTCTATCCTCAGCACATATTCTTTCTTATATAGAAAACTCCAGGTCACCCTTGCCTTCTTTTTTTCTCATCATTTATAACAAACCCATTGTCAAGTCTTATCAATGCTACTTCATAAATATCCCCAAATCCCTCTCTCTTCCTTTCAAGTGCTATTAGCTAGGTTGAACACTTGACTATCTCTCATTAAGACTGATCCAATTACATCCTGTGGTGTACCTCTGTCATTTTTGGCTGTAGGCATTTATTTTTTAATGCTCTCCATATGTTATTAGTTTCCCACAAAGTGAATCCTGCCTTTTCAACACAGAATTGAAAAAGCCCCACATTTCTTAGACTCCCTTGCTGTTAGAGATCCGTGACTTCCGCTAATCAGAAGCACCTGCAAAGGACTTAGATTTGAAGAAAGTTTAGAACCAGAAGTGGGCAGGACATGTGTTTTGCTGGCCCGGTGGTGGCAGAGGCAGCATGACTGCATGGTTTGTAGCAATGCAGTTTGGGGTTAGCAGTTGCAGTAGCACCCTTTTGGTCATGTAACAGAAGATCTAGAAGTTCATTGTCAGCTATAGTAATATTCAGCATTTATTTGCTATTGGATTAATCTCTTGTAAGACTTATCTCTCTATATCAACTTTATGAAATAAAAATGTTAATTTCATTGATTTTAATTCATTTCTGAAGGTAGATTGGGTGAGAAACTAAACTAATATTATTGTGTTAAACTAGTTCACTAAGATATTTTTTATTATTTCCTATACCTCCTGGAGGAGAAACAAATATGACTTTGTTTACTAACTGGTATCCAAATTTTGAAGTTTTTATCATCATGTGGCCGTGATGATATACCTTTTTCATATTATTATTTTAAACATCTAGAAAAAATAACATGGGACTTCAAATATTATACATTAGTAAACATTGCAACATTTTTTTTCTGACGTTTCAACCATCAGCTGAAATTATGGTATTGCATTAAATTTATTCAGGGGGAAGCTGGGATGGCTCAGTGGGTTAAGCACTCACTTTGTAGCACTGAGGATCGAATCCTGGCCCCGGCCCGTGCGGACCCATGTGCTGAACTGGGGAGTGCCCCTAGTTCAGTACTCTCTCTGTCTCTGTATCTCCCTCTCTCTCTCTCTCTCTCTCTCTCTCTCTCTCTCTGTCAAAAACAATAAAAACAAACAAACAAACAAAAAAAAACAATTAAATTTATTCAGGAGGAAAATATTCAGATCTGTTTTTCTCTTAGCTTCCCTCCCACCTCTTTCTTTTAGTCCTCCCTTACTTTCTCATAGATTGTATGTGTGACAGGCAGGCAAATGAATGTTTGGCAAAATCAGGCAACTTGACTAACGTCAGAGTTTTTCAACTTATACTTTTACTTTATTTCATACAAGAGCAAGCCTGAAGCCATCTGCATGCCAACAACTACATTCTTCATTCCCATTATGGAGACAGAACCCCCACCTCATCCTTAAAAGGCAATCTTCAAAGGGACATTGTTTTTGCTTATCCTCGTTGTGACAGATGTTTTATATCATCTACCTCCACATGCTAACTCATCTGTAAGGGACTGCCCACTCTGTGCAGCCAGCTGTGGAAATAGCTCGCGTCATCTGCAGCAGCTCTGGTTCCATTCTTCTGACCTCACCAAAGACCACATCCAAGAGCAGGAAAAACAAACAGCCCTGTTCACTTCCTTGAAAACATTTCCAGGGCAGGAGATAGGCAAGCTTTAGACAAGAGTTCTTTACAAAGCATGTAACAAAAGAGAGGCAAGCTGATTTGAAACACTTAAATGTTACCAAGCTAGCTGATCGAGGTAATCCTTAGATTAAGGAATAATGGAGCAATAGCATCTGTGAGCATGATTCAGATGAAAACATCTGGTTGACTCAGGCCCACTTCAATTAGCTGAAGTATGCATCCATCAATCACTTATTTTCTTTTGATTGCATAAACTTCCCAGGAGGAAATGTTTACACCACCAACTCATCCAACTGTTTGAAATACTGTGAAGAGACCATAACATATTTTAAATAGATAGACAATTAAATTATTCTGTGGTATAATTATACCCTGACATTAAAATATATTTTAGGAACAAATTTAATCTTCTTTTTAAGAAATCGTCTTGGCTCACTTAAAATTGACAAAGCAAAACTTTTAATAGTAAGAATTATATCACTTCCCAATATTGATGGGCTGCTTAAATGATAGTATTTATGCCAACTTTCTGCAATGTTAGAGCCTTAAACTTTTTTTGTTGTTGTTGTTGTTAAATTTATTGGGGTGACATTGGTCAGAATATAAAACTTAATAACTTTTTAAAAGATGTTCTGTTGATAAATTAGAGTTTAGGATCTAGAAAATTCCTTCCTTCCTTTATTCATTCACTAATACTTACTAAAGGTTTATTATGTCTTGCCCTGAAAGAACTTATAGTTAAGTGGTTAATTTTATTTTATTTTTTAACTGAACTGGAGGCCTCACCACATTCGGGAAGCATACTCCAGTTCAGCATATGGGTCCACACAGGCCGGGGCCGGGATTCGATCCTCGGTCCCCAGGGCTTCAAAGTGAGCGCTTAACCCGCTGAGCCATCCCGGCTTCCCCAAATAATTTTAATGAGATTAAAGAAAGTTTCAAAAATGTATGTAGACAAAGTGATTGAACATTAAAAGTTCCCAAAGAAGTGAACATCATTGGCAATACCATGTCAATTTCTGTTTCCAGTTAGTCTAAAATTTCAGTTGGCTGATTGCTAACACTCAACTCCTGGAGCCACAGGGGAGGTCCATGATTGTGCAACCCCTTATGAGTTGAGGCATTATCTAGCAAGCCTGGATATTTCGCTGTAGCAACACTGTGAGCCCTTAGAAAACGTGAGATCACTAAACATGAGACTGAAGAACCAAACATGAGAAGGAAATAGCTCTAAAAGTGAGAGACAATTATAGATTGGACACATTAGATTGTGTCCAATTCTAGATTTGATATATTAGATTGTGTCTAAGAATTACTCAATATTTATCTTAGTTATTAAGATAAAAAATGCCTCTTTAAGCTAAGGTCTGAAGTCTCAAGGGACAGATGGCTCATCTCTGAACAAGAGTTGGCAGTGGTTACAGATGTGTTCATTTCTGTTGTCAATGTAGCTCACTTATGGGGGAGCCTCTGTTCTCCTTAGCAATTTCATTAATGGCAATTGTCAACCCACCAGTTAATTAAATGGTGATATGTCATTGTGTCATTATTCCCAAGAATTTTGTCTGTGCCCCCAAAATAACTGCTCAGTTGGTAGCTTTTAGTATTTGCACAGCAATAAAATAGCAAACACACACACTTCAGGTGACTGTCTATTCTGACTATGGCAGATATTTTGTAAAATTATAAAAAAAGAAAGAGAAAACAATAAATCTAGTTATAATTCCATGGTTTCCTCATAGGATAAAACTAATAAACATTAATATCCAGTGGCCTTGGGATAAGGCTTAGTTTTTTTAAAGTTATATTTACCCAGTACACAAAATTGAAACTTAAAAATAATAAAACTTCATTAGTTCATAATGGCCTCTGTGATTCTTAAAACAACCATTTATTTTACATAACATTTATTCTGTGAATCAGTAAATCAAAGACCAGTGTTAAAAATTTTTTAAAATTCATCTAAGGATGTACCCATAGATAAATGATTTTGCCCCATACTACTTGGTATAGCCATATTGTGGACTCAGATGGGTTAAATTATCCTTTTAAGACATTTTTGAAGTGAATGCAGTATACAAGAGGAGAGTGTGCCAGAATTTCAAAAAAAGAAATTCAGAAAAGGATGGAGAACTGTATTTGATTTACCATGTGTTTTGGAAATTCAATGCTTCATTTAGCATTATTTTAACATCTCAATTGAGAAGACCAGTAAATATTTTTCAATTTGCTCACACCACAAAATTTTCAAAAGCCAAAGTATAAATTAGTCTTCTCAGATACAGAGAAATAGGAGATATGCTGATCTATTTCAAATGCCAAAACTTAGCAGAAGTGAGTGACAGTCCCATTTTTTTTATTGGGTTTTTTTTTTTTGTTTTTGATCTGTTTGATTTGAACTTATGTGGCTAATATTCAGTGGGTCAGTGAGGATCTTACTCCTTATTACTGCCATGCATGACCTAGTTTACAAATTATGTCTCTGGAGGTGGTAGGACATTTTTCATATAGGTACATTATAAAATTGGGGAAGTCAGTAGTGGAACAACTAGGATTTCTGAGAAGTTCTAGGGCTAACCTTTATATCAAAGCAATCAAATTAGTGCATGTTTTTTTCTTGTCTGGGTGTGTGGAGAAGCAGGGAGGTCATCTGGTGAAGAATGTGGAAACAAAGTTTGTAAATATAGTGGCAGAAAGGTGACAGTTTCCAGAACAAAGAGCAGGTGTAGCTGTCTCAGGCAACAACTAAACATTTCGCCGCAGGGGCCCAATTTCCTAGAGATGTAGTCTGTAGTAGTAGTAGCCTAGCTTTCCTGGCACCCGAATCTAATTTGGGGAGTGATTTCCTAAGTCTGTTCCATGGAGGCCTCTGGAGTATTAAAACAAAATTACATGAAAAAAAACCCTGCATATTTTTATTACAACTACTGAGTGACAGGGAATTACCATGTAGAGAGACGGTTCAAAATTTTTTTCTTAGGATTAGCAACTGTCGCAATTATTGACTGCAAGACTGCACTAAGCAGATGTCACACTCACCTGTGTATGAAGTAGCTATGATGGTTTGCGTGATCTAAATCAGAAATTCTATTATATAGTTCTGACAGCTGCATACCTCTCCCCACCCTCACCCACCTCCCTGCCCCCAAGCTCCAGTCTTTTTCTTCTCTGAGAAATTCTTTCTCTGATCCTTTATTTTACCTCACTCTGTGATTTCTTGGACGAGAGGGCCTGGTACCACATGCAAATCCAATATTGATTTTATGTCCCAAAGATGAGGGGCAGTACCCATCTTTGTCTTTTACCCTTAGTGAGTAGGAAGAAGGTTGGTGAAACCCACTAAATTTGTTTCTGTAGTATTACTATTACTATATTCGACAAATTATTCTCAATATTATTACATTAATGTACAATTTTAAGCAAAACCTCCTAAATAGTTTTTTAAATTAATTAGAAAAACCCTTTAAAAATCATGAAAGAAATATTTAATTTGGGCTTAATTCAGAACTCATCGATTTTTTTGAATTAATATGTGGGGCTTCCAAAAAAGTAAGATTTTGGTCTTCAAAAATACTCAATCAAAATTATTATACAAAGCTCAAATTACTTACACATTTTAGTAATAAATTATCCTATATGTGGAAAAATGGTAAATGAGGTTAGCATATAGTTTCAGACAGTGCTCTCTCTAACTGACATTGGCTTACAGAAAATATGACACTTTTTTTGTGTTGTGCTTTCATGAAATTTACTTATGGCTGTTTATCATGTGCTTTATTTAACCCACCTGTTTTAAAATGCAGAATAAAGTGTCATTAAATTGATAACCTGAAATCTCTATACAATACTTATGGGTAATTTTTAATGATTATGCAAATTAAAAGTAAGGTATATTTATCTATAGTTTTGAGACAAAATAATTAAATTATGATACTATTTGGTTGAATATTTCTGTCAAAATCAAAACTTATAACTCAATTTTACACATTTTTTTCCACTTAAAATATAATAATGGGATTGCTTAAAGATTAAAAATACCTTACTTCTTATACTAATAAGCATTAATGGGCACGGATAATTTATTATATTTTGTATTCTATGTACAAAAGGGCCTAATTATATATATTTTATTAATATGTCAACTTGATTTACTCTGGGTTAAATTATATAACCAAATATATAAAAATTTAATGAAAATCAAACCAGATATAATGAAATAGAATTGGTGTTAACTGGTTTAAAACATATCTGTCAAGTCCTGTCACCAACTTGTGTGATATTAGAAAAGGCGATTAACCTCTCTGAGTTTCACTTCACTCATCCATAAAAATATTATTCTGTAATAGTCAGATTTTTACTTTGTGATAGCATATATAGTATTACCAAGAACCTCATAAAAAGACAGAGCAAAGGACTTCTATATAAACTCAATAGACAGGGCATTATTTCAGAGATAGAAAACTGTGAATCCCAAAAACCAATGTACCTGATTGCTCATGTCTGGCAATCTCTAGAAGTTTAACAAACTTTTTATTAGATAGTAACAGAAAAAATTGTACATCCTCAAGTCTATTTATTTGCAATCTCATCCACACTAAGATGCTAATGACCAAATCAAATTCTTCAGAAGAGGTTTTGAAAGCAGCACACACACATCATTAGTTCATTGGACTGGAAGGCTATTTTCTATTTTCCAGGGTCCCTTTCCAGGCTTCTAGCAAACACACACACATGCACACACACACACACACACACACATTCATACACACAGAGAGACACACTTACTTTAAGTCAAGGTCCACTGATATGTGCAACTTGAATCCCATGAATCTCTTCTTTGTTAAATTTAATAAAATTCATATGGCTAAATATACTCATTTGATTTCTTTCTTCCCCAACACTCTCTAAGTGTCATGTGGGCAGGGCCCGAACCTGTTGACTTTGTACTGTAGGTTTGAACACAGAACAGCACAGTGTCTTGCGCACAGTGACTGCTCTATAAATATTGCTCAAATAAAAAAGCAAAAAAGAGAAAGAATGAGTTTTTGAATCTAAGTGTCTTGGACAAAGGGCATCGTGGGGGAGAAATGAAGATGTTGGAAATAATAGCTGAGGTTCCCAAAGACAAATTATACCTGCTTGATAATTTTATCAAAATCTGGCCTCAAATTATTAATGTGGATTGTCAGCATATTTTAAAAATTATTTTATTAATGTTTTCCCCTGTTGAAATATAAGTTCTACATGGAAAGAAACTCGTTATGATTAGTTTTGCACTCCAAGTGCCTAGAATGGAGCCTGACATATAGGAAACAATGAATAAGAGTTTATTGAAGGCATGAATAAGTGACTCCAACTCCATTTCTGCAATAAGTTTACTGCCTTAAAAGCAACCTAACATTTTTAATGTTATGAAAATAATGAGACTGGATTAAAAAGTATGTGCTTTTTCATTGTAGTCATTCTCCCAGGATATGGACAACAGAATTTTTCTTGATTCTACTGGAAATATTCTAGAAGGTAATTACCCAATATTTGTAATCTGAAGATCTTGCATCTCCCTTTGGAGGGACATTAAATTTATTGAGATTAAATGGTGATGGAAAGAGAACTGACTCTGGTGGTGAGCACATAATGTAATACATACATGATGTAATAAAGAATTGTACACCTGGAACCTATGTAATTTTTACCAACCAATGTCACCCCAGTAAACTTAATAATTAAAAAATACACTAAAAAATAAAAATAAGACATATTTTCTTCCCCTGAGATATCTCATTAATTTTCAAACACACAAATAGATATTTTATGGAAATATAACCCCCATGTACATTTGTAGTGTTCTATCACAACTGTGGTTAGGTTTATCTGATAACTTAAAGCCTATTTTGGGAGAAACACATGCCTATCACGAACAATCAATAAGTAAGTTTCTAATAAAAGCAACATAAGAAATATCCAACCACTTTAAATAGGCTCAAAACTATGATTTTTGAGAAACTTTAATAATTCAAAATGAAAAAGAAATGTACGAGTTCTCTAATGTAGTGGTATTCAAATGCCCATCTGCAGACCGAACCTGGAGTACCAGAAATTTTCTGTTGGTCTGTGATTTCTGGCGGAGCAGACCCAGTTTGTGGGTTGGAAATTCAGAACCATGGCCCTGGTGTGAATAAAATTCTTTTCAGGGTTATTTAATTTATTTCTCTTAACATCATTCTACAGATGAAGAAAGCAAGCTCAAAGAAATTAAATAGCTTGCCCAAGGTCACATGATTTGTAAGAAACAGAGTTATTTGACTTCAAAATATTTATTCTTTCCATTACCTGTTGCTGTGGGGGTCGGTAAAAGCTTTCTGTGAAAATATGACATAAGCCAGTAGTTTTTAACCTTAGTACACTTGGGGACCAGTGAAAACAGAAAAATCATTTCAGGGACAACTAAGGCAGAAATAAAAACCACAGAGCAGTGATTTTCAACCCCGGGTCCATGGACAGGTCCAGTCAGATAGAAATCACCGACCCATAGGAAGTTTCTAGTGGACTAAGCATGGCTCAAAAACCAGCAGTTGAAAACCAGGGCTGTGATGGACATACACTGAAGTTTATTGATTTTAACATAATCAGGAAGAGATGATACACCGTAAACAAAAGTGTTGTTAAATTAGTAATTGTCTAATGAATTTAATCTGTGGAAGACCAAAAGTAAATACAAAGAAAAAGAAGTATCTATCCAGTATTATAGAAATATAAGTAAAACTAGATTTCCCTTCCTGCATACTTTTGACTCTGCTTGAAAATCAATACTGTAACAATTTATTTCATTTTCTAGGACAGTTGTAAGAAGAAATTGTGTCAGCCAGAACATTTTTCATCATATTCCCAGCCATGTGTAATAGAAATGGACATGATCAAATGATTGGACCATTCTGATTTACATGGGATTGTCTGCATAACTTCATAAGCAAGGGTAATTGCTACTAACAGGGCAGTCTTGCTGAACCACAGCAAATCAGAATCATAAATACTGGGAACAGATCCTAGTCAATCTCAAGAGACTAGACTAAAGCTACATGCTTTTGCATCAGAAGTTTGTGTCAGGTGAAGACTTAAGAGAATCTTTTGCCCTGTTGTTGTTATTAGAATTACAAAACAAAAACATTGACAAAATCTTAGGTACTGGTTCACATGTGAGTAATTGTATGGTACAGATTAAAGGTTTATATATGAAACATTTAATCTTGTTGTACTACAGATAATATTCCACTACAAGACCCTCCCACTGATCGTCTGCCAATAAATCATAATTCTCACCAGTTTCAGGCTGAACCTTGTTTGTAGATTAAAGATATGAAGGAAAGTTAAATCTTTGAGTCAACATCTAGTGCGTACACACTAGTCTAGAGATATGGACATACAAAGATCTTAGGAAACTTATTTTATATATTCTGGTCTTTAAAATGTCAACTAGAAAGGAGGGAAAGCCCCAAGAAACTTTGTGTATAAAATCCTAAGGGCATGAAAAAATCCCACAGGAAAATATGATGTTCTTCAATAATTTAGCTCTCACATTCCCCTTATGTAGTCTTTTCAAGTTGACCACTTGAAACACTGGAATTATTGAGTCACTCTGAGTTCATAGTTTTATGATCAGTGAAAGTGGTTTTTATTACCAGCATCTGCCATAACACTAGAGAATAATTCACTTGAAAGCCCTTAGTGCCAAGGATGGGATACTGCAGAAAAGAATGAAATAACCTGTTCTTGTTAATGAAGCTAAAGAAATCTTTTTTTTTTTTTCAAAATCATGAAGAAAAGACCATTTTATTTTACAAATGGTAGAAACCTTCCAGTAGTCATGGTTTAGGGTTTCTAGAGTTCCTGCATTCACAAGGACTAACAATGAGAAAAATTCATCGAAACAAAAGGATGCCTCTTTGTATGTTTCCACGGGATTGACAAAGAGGCTGACTGCTTCCTTGGTTTGCAGCAGGCAGGAAGTGGCTGCTCTGCTTTTTCTTTTGTGGCTCTTCCTCTCCTTGGATTGGGGGCTATAAACAAAAGGAGATTTGATGAAAAAATATCTTCCTAAAATATTATGCAAGATTGGAATGACACAATTGTTCATGAACCTATATGACAATGTCTCAAACCTTCATATAACCTCATAAACTTGAACGGGGGTTGGAATAAATAGCCTTTAATATTTCTTCTAAATTAAAGTATCTATCTCTATTTTCCAATTTTTCATTGTAGTCAGTTCCCTAAGTGGAAACATCAGGTGCGTACACTTTGGTTGATTCAAAAAGGATTATGTTATATTATACACAAGTAGCCTTAAAATTATAGGTGTAAGCAAAAGTATAATTAGTTTCCTAAATAATCTTGCTTACAAGGGATAAGCAAGCACCAGAATCAGTGCACTTAAGACTAGCACACTTAATGTAATGCTATCATGTGCATATTATTTCATATTCCCAAGTCTAAGGGCTATTGTATATATAAAGCACGGTAATTATTACTGAAAAGTAAATAGATTGCTAGAAATCCTATCTATTCTATCCAAAAGGAATGAATGATTCCCAGGTCTATCAAGGTCACTTTTGTATGCGAACACTGTATCTCAAGTTGCAGATTTATGATTTTATCTGGTTCCACAAAGTCAGTATGCCCCAGAAGGACTCTATGTCCCTGATTTTGAATTTATTCCTTCTCTTACACATATTGATTCAGTCTAAAGACATTATCTTCTATCTAGGCTAAAATCTGCTACAGTCAAATTCGATCCATTCATCCTCCAGGTCCTTTCTTCTTCTTCCTCACTTTTTTTTTTTATTTCATCTTCTTCCTACCTTCCATGTTTTTCTCCCCTCATTGTAATTTATACTATGGATCTCAACAGGGTTGTTTAGTCATATAAATGAGAGTGAACATCCTCATATAAACATATATTTGTATTATACATATAGGTCAGCATTCTGGCTAAATAATATTTACAGTGGAGATCAGTATACAAATATGTGAACAGAAGTACATTCATGATATCCATCCATAAATACATACATAATCTGTTCATGCTGTGTATAATATAAACTACTCCTTGAAAGAAATGCCATATTTGCATCTCAGAAAGTTAGAGAAAAATCATTTGGAGCATGACATTAGAATCTAAGAATTGATACATGTATCATATAACACAAACTTAGCATCATAATGATTTTTTAGTATTGATTGAAAATACTTGAGATACAAGACTGAAGAGATAAAAGGTTTTATAGGAAAGTAAGAATCAATTTTTAACATATATCATTGTTATGCAGAAACAGTTCTCATGCATATCGATTAAAAACCCTTTCAGGATAACTCTTGGATAAAAGGCCTCTCTTCTGAATGGAAGTTTTAAGATTATTATTCAGAACTCAAGTTGATAATTAGGCTGATTTCTTCTGTGCTAAATGAGAATTAAAAAATCCAAGAACACAATATTTGTTTTAACATGGCTAAGGATGAACTCTCTTTCTTGAAATTTGCTTTCAGTTTCCCTAGCTTGTTCCTAACTTCCATTATGTGCAACAAAGTAATGCTTATGTTAGATGATGTAAAAAGGACAAGCGCCATCTTAATTTGGACAAATATTACACATAAACTGTGTGGTACCAACAAATCTATTTGTATATCTTCCTGACAAAGTCAGTGGGAAGGTAAGTTTTCTCTTTGCTGATGATACGGTTTTACTGTCACTTATCCAGCATAGCTTTCAGAGACTGCTGGACTTGTTAGGTAATTGCTGTAAGGTATCATAGCTTGGAATTTACTATATCTGTAGCAAAATTATCAATTTATGCAGATAGTATACTATTTAAAATTCTCAAAGTCCATACTAAATAAGTTCATTCTATTGGTTCAGTTTACTATCGAGTACAGTTTACACCTGACTCATCTTGACAACTATGCCAGGGTCTAGCACTGCTAAAAATCCTAAGTACTTCATGAGTCACTGAATGATGGTGGCCATTGGTGTCACACCGAACATCAATATTTTAGGTGAAATTGGCCTCTCAACAATCAAAGGCACAGAACTACAGGATTTCAACTGAGTATGTGTTCAAGCTCTTGTGAAAAACATTTCCTGGGGAGAATTCTGGCACAAATTGAAAATCATCTTGCAGCCCCTTTCAGTGAGGAAGTAAAGCAGCCTTTATCTGGGTGATAGTACAGTCAGATGGTATAATTTTTATAAAATTCCAGCTGAGACTAAGGGAGTTTGAAAGACCGGAGAAGCCACATGCTAGCCAATTGGCTTTATAAAGTGTCATTGTTATCTCAATTTAGGACATGGGAAACTTGTGTGCCTAATGAATATCAACTTAGCTACATTGGATATTTCATTATGAAATTGAACGTTAACATTTGCTTGTTTTTTATTCAGCATTAAGAATTGATAACCAATTCTTCTTTAATAATTTTGGCTCTGGTTTCTAAAAATTTAAGACAAAATTTTAATGCCCTATTGTAGTAAACTGCCCAGAGATTAAAAGTTTAGTGCATTCATTTCCTCTGCTATTTGACTTTTTTCTTTTTTTCTTAATTTTATTGTTTTTTTAGTGTGTATTTGTTTATTTATTTATTGTTAAATTTATTTGGGTGACATTGGTTGGCAATATAGTTTCCAGGTGTACAACTCTACATTACATCATCTATGCATCGCATTATGTGCTCACCACCCAGAATCAGCTCTCCTTCCATCACCACATATCTGGTGCCCACTCCTAGCTCTCCCCTCCTCACTCTCCCTCCCCCCACCCTCTTTACCCTCAGGTAACCACCAAACTATTGTGTCCATAAGTTTTTGTTTCTTTCAGTTTTATATTCCACCTATAAATGAGGTCACATATTTCTTGATTCTTTCAGACTGACTTATTTCACTTAATAAGATGGTTTCAAGGTCCATCAATGTTGTCACAAATGACTGTATTTCATCTTTTCTTATTGCTGAGTAGTATTCCATTGTGTAAATGTACCACATCTTCTTTATCCAGTCATCTATCAAAGGACATTTTGATAGTTTCTGTGACTTGGCCATTGTGAACAATGCTGCGATGAACATTCGGGTGCAGATATTTTTGTAAATTAAAGCTTTCAGTTTTGGGGGGTAGATACCCAGGAGAGGGATTGATGGGTCATATAGAAATTCCATTCCTAATTTTTTGAGGAGTCTCCATACTGCCTTCCACAGTGGTTGTACCAATTTATATTCCCACCAGCAGGGTATGAGGGTTCCTTTTTCTCCACAGCCTCCCCAGCATTTGAGTGTGTATTTAATTGTAAGTACCCTCAGCTTCTTTATAAGAACAAGTGAGGGGAAGCTGGGATGGCTCAGTGAGTTAAGCGCTTGCTTTGTAACCCCGGAGACCAGGGATCGAATCCTGGCTCTGGCCCAGGCAGACCAATACGGTGAACTGGGGTGTGCCCCCACTTCAGTTCTTTATGGGGCCTATGCAGGAGGCTTCCAGCCCAGTTCCTGCCCTGTGTAGCCCTGCGCCAATCTGTGGAGTGAAACTATATTGAAAATTAATGCTGTCAACTATGGAGACTGCTCTGGGCCCTCCCTCTTCTCTCTGTCTGTCTGTCTCTCTGTCTGTCAAAAAACAATAAAAATAAATCTTAGAAAAAAAAAGATTTATTAAAAAAAAGAGAAGGTGAGGTACAAATCCTTATTATTCATTCTTGGATCAGGACGGGGGTGGTGGTGGTGGATATTACTTTTTTATTCAGATGAACACACACACACAGTATCTGGGCATGTAATATAAAAATAGAGGTATTTATGGCTGGACTTTTTTCTGGACAGCCCACGTATAATAAAAGTTTGCAAAAGAAACTTAGGTCACACAGGAAGTAAAGGTACTTAACTCGGTCAGATATCACACTGTCCACATTTTCCAAATTCATTCTTTTATTCAATATAAGAACAATTTTTTTCCTTTTTCTTTTTCTTCATTGTAATGAAAACAAAGGTTATTGTTTATCTTAACAAATAGTTAGACTAGTTTTTTAGATATTTGTTAGGAAGAAGAGGATGGAGAAGAGAACAGACTAGCAAGAATAATCTTTACTATCTGTAGCCTTTGCCTGTAATGATCAACATGATGAACAAATGCAAACAGCGCATTCTGGAATGCACAGATAAGCATATTAGATCTTCCAAACCCTTTCTAGACTTTCCAGAAAATGAAAGGCAGCAGAGATGAGAGAACAAGTACACTTGGTGAAAACAGTTTCTTAAATTCATAGTAACAAATTTGTGATTGAAAAGCAATTAAAATTCTCCATTATGATCACAAGAAAACTTTTCCTAAGTTGTTTTTAACCAAGCTACTGATACCCAATGAGGTTTAAAGAAAATGCAGACTTTACCTTCCTCAAAAGCCTGTGTCCAGTACGGGAAGCTTGTAGTATCTCACAGTTTGCCATTGTGGGAATAGCCTGTGAAGTATAGCCTATCAACTAATATGTATTTAATACCTGTTCTGTGTGAGGAACAAAATATACAGGAAGATGTATTGTTAATTAAATATGATAAATTCTCAAATCATAAAATTATAATTCAGTTGGGAGATAAGAACTAGTCATATACCTCAGAGTGTCTATTATCTATCCATCCATCCATCCATCCATCTATCCACCCATCCATCTACTCATTTATCTTTTTTGTCTATTATGATGCGAATATAACATGATAAGCTTGTTTTTCTTTATGATTAATAAACTACTTCTGAAAATTACCCTCAAGGGGGAAATCTTAAAAATTTCCTATCCTAAGATGACATCATTGGAAAATGTCTTCCAAAGTAATTGCATTGCAGAAAACAAACAAACAAACAAAACCCTCATGTAGACATATAAGTTCAGGTATTTTTTCTTAGAGTAACAGTCTTCTTTCTTTATTGTTGAAATAGTTTAATAACAAAGCAGATGATGATAGTCATGTGGTGACATACTAAGCATTCTTGGGGTTTGGAGGAGGGTGTGGATCCCCATTCTAGCTGAGACACCTCAGAGAACTGGACCAAAGTTGGCTCAATGTAGATGATATAATGATTATTTTATGCCATCCAGGTGATATTGAAAGCAAGTAGGTGTATTACACAACTCTGAGCAGGGAGCTTGGTAATGGGCATGTTGGGTGTTAATGAGAAAGTTTTATATGGGCACATCTCTAGGAGAAGATGCCATGTTGAATGGAGTAGAACTCTAGCCCTTATTCATGATTAAGTGATATCTTATGTGACATCACTACTGATAGGCACACAAATGCCATGCTTATGGCTCAGTGTTAGAGGCACCTGGTAGTCTATGGAAATACCTTGTCCTTCCTCATAGGCAGATGTAACATGTGGTTTATAGACCTTAGCCTTGGCTATAACCAAGCATTTGCTTTGCTAAGAACACCTTTCCTGCTTGATATCCAACATTTGTCTTACTGAAAAATTTCTTTATTTTTCAAAACAACGTTCAGGAGCCTGTCCTAATTCCTCTACTCTCTGATGCAATGGGTAACTCCCACCTCCTTACTACTTCTATACTTTGCACATACTTCAAGTATTACCCATAGCTGGAGTATTATAAGTGTTTATTTTCTGGCAAGGAGTCTGATCAAGAGGGAAATAAATTATACTACAACACAGTAAATGTAAATGTAAGTCATATCATTGGTAAATAGTTCTCTTAAACAATAGAAAAGTCTGAAGGCACTTTTCTGGTATTTGATGTGTATTTTGAAAAATAATCTAAGTTATATAACTTTCTTACATTTGTTACTGACACTAAAATAATATAAATATTTTCTTAAAGTATACCTGGATTTATATAGATATATATGAAAATAGCTATAGATACAGATACAGATATAGCTATCCTCCCTTCCTTGAGTTTGGTATACCCTAATTAGTTTTTCGACAAAACCCAAACTAGTCAACACCTTTACCCATGATCCTGAAATGCAGACATAGGGCTATGTGGCAATAACTAGGTTCTTCCAGGATAACCTACCAGAGATTGATCTTTGAAGCCAAATTAAGTATCCCAATGACATTCTGAGATGCAAAAAGTAGAGAATAATGTTTTTTGATATTATTTTAAACCTATTCATGACCTCTTATTTAATGAATTCCCACATATTTCACATAATCCTTAATGTTGTAGATATAAATGGACATTTTCTTCTAATGTGCTCTGGAGGAACATATAGGTTTATAGACTATCTGTACCCTTATCTTCAATCCTTTAGTAATTTTTTAGTAGTTTCTGTTGCCCTGGCAACATTTATAAAATAAATGACTTACCCTATCATTGTATTGCTCTTTTGTAGATACTTCGACATTGATTTTATTTTAGCTGCATACCTCCTTTCTTTAGAGATAATCCATAGAAAATACAGCTTTAGTTAATTGATACTTAATATCATGTTTCTATTTCATTATATTTAACATGTTAAATAGCTATTAATGGTGTAATGTCAGAGCCTCTACAAAGAAACTGACAAACTCTGATTTACTGATGATGTGGTGATGAAGAAATTCTAAGTACTAGTACACATTGTGGGTGACTGTATGATTGGAACTTTTTCTTTTAGCAGCTGTTTCAATTTTGTGTTCAGAATGCTGTACTTAAAGTTCTAAAACAATAATGAATTATTAATTGAGCTATTTTTTCCTTTTTAAGGTCCATAGTAAAATAATATAAAATGCATGCCAAAAGACAGGACATAGGCATACACCTGGATTTCAAAGCTTCCAGATTCACTACTTATTCTAGCCACTTCTGTGCTTAGAGAGGCATGGATCTTAGACATCAGGAAATGGTCTCTCCAAGAAGTTCTCAGAAGCTCTACTTGAAAGATGAACATTACCTCCAGAAATATTTCTTCAGATGTAAAATAAGGTTAGGTACAGAGGCTTTGCATAATGACATTTTGATAATGCAACAAAATTGAAAAATTTCTATTCGTGATTGATTCAGCTACTACTCTACTGAAAATGGTGACTTTTTAACATACAACACGCCATAACTTAGCTTTTCTGTTTTAAATTATTCAAAGTAAAACTAAATTCCAGACAACAGCATTAGGACTTTCAAGCTCATGACAAATGTGTAGTAAATTGTGTTAGATTGACTAATAAAAAGTTGTACTTTAATAGAACACAACTTATCTTTCCAAGCAAATCTTTCTCTTATTCACCCTGTTGCTCTCTGGGATAACCTGAAACCCAACCCTGAACCTTTTGTGTTATTTTCACCAAAAGTGCCCTCCTTCTTTTTCTTTAACCCCATAAATACCACCAATCCTTTAAACTCACATCGATGTCTTTGTTTTCCATTCTTAACTGTTCATAAATACCTCATTATTTTCAATGTTATATAATTGCCAAACATTTTACACCTGTTCTGCTATAGATATTTAACTATACTATCCAAGCA
Organism: Craseonycteris thonglongyai; assembly: GCA_004027555.1. Taxonomy (NCBI): domain Eukaryota; kingdom Metazoa; phylum Chordata; class Mammalia; order Chiroptera; family Craseonycteridae; genus Craseonycteris; species Craseonycteris thonglongyai. The sequence continues at coordinate 4,092 of PVKE010016922.1, read as the reverse complement.
CATAAAAATTGTCTCCAAAAATAGATTATATGTCTTGAGAAAATATTATTTCTTGCTTCCTTTCCTTCATTTTCAATACCTAAAATACTATTCTATATATATGTGATACTCAAGAATATTTGTTTATTATGTGTTGATTTTATTTTTCCATTGAACTCAAGTTTCTCAATTTCCTAAAATGAGAAGTGTATGAGTGGTATAGTTAAGAAACCAGAACAAGAAAGATTAATTGAGTAAACACTCAGAGAAGTCTTCCTCAAATTTCACTACATGAGGGTCATGTATAAAATCCATATATTCCTTAAAATTGCAAGTAATTGATCTACAGCTTGTTATTATCTATTAATTTCTTATGCAGTTGGTGACTATGTATTTATTTTTAGTTTTTTAAAGATTTATTTTTTGTTCTTTTGATAAAGAGAGAAGGGGGACGGCCCAGAGCAGTCTCCATAGTTGTAGGTTTTAACATAGCTTCATTCCACACAGGTCGTCAGGGGCCACACAGGGAGGGAACTGACCTGGGGGCCTCCCACATGGGAAGCATACCCCAGTTCAGCATATGGTTCCACACAGGCCTGGGCCAGGACTCAATCCTTGGACCCCAGGGCTACAAGGCTAGCGTTCAACCCGCTGAACCATCCCAGCATGTCCTGATTGTTTATTTTTAATTTGCACAATAGTTAACAATATTTAACTTAAAATATATGTCCCAAAAGATCAACAAGTAGTCATAGAAGTACTAATAATGCCAATAAACTTAAAACAATGCCATTTCAGAGTCTAATTATTTCATCATTTTTTAATGAAACTATTAACTACACAACAATGTGATAGAATACTTAATGAATATACATAATGTTCACAAATACTTCAGTGCATTATAACATTTCAGTCTCCTGAGAACATATCTAACAGAAGTAATAAATTATTTTTTTTAATTGGATTTAGTGGAATAAATGTATCCCTTTTCAAAAGTCAAAGTAGTTTTATATTTGAATTACTATAAATCTTTAGAAACAGATACATCTAATGCTACTTAAAATTGTTCCAGAATTCAGAGAAAAAAAATCTTTCCAAATTATTTTTTTTCAGATTTACTTTTATTGTTTTAGAGAAGGAGAGAGAGAGAGAGAGAAAGAGAGAGAGAGAGAGAGAGAGAGAGAGAGAGAGATGGGGGCGGTGGGGTGGGGGTGGGGGGTAGGCAGGCCCAGACCTGTCTCCACAGTTGTACATCATTAGTTGTGACTTGATTTTATTCCACACAGGTGAATATGGGGCTGTGTGAGGTGGAAACTGAACAAGGGGTGTCCTACAAGGGAGGCAAGAAACTTCAATACAGAGCCATCTCAGTGGTTACCAGTTGCACTGCAGTTCGGCATATGAAATTTGTATGGGCAAGGGCCAGGAATCGAAACCTGTACCTTGCGATTGGGAGTTACGTGCTCAACTGCTGAGCTATACTGGCATCCCCAAATTATTTTTATGAAACCATTATAGTTATGATAGTCAAATATGACCAAAATAGTACACCTAAAAGAAAATACCAGTAAATAATTTTATTAATAAAGACTGAGGTCAAAATAATAAATAAAATGGTAACAAGTAAAATTGAGAAGTATGGTTTAAGATGGCTATATCATGACCAAAAGTATTTCATATTAGATGGTTTCACCTTTAAAAAAGTATGTTAATAAAATACAATACAATTAATTACAAATATATTAATATAGTTGATAAAAACAAAATTTAAAATCTTGCTATTTTCTTTAAGTAACTTTATTTAAATTCAATATTTTCATCTGTCTAAAGAAAACAGATAATGAAATAAAAAATAAGTCAAAGAATAGCATGCAATGTAAATGGGTAAGAAAATGGATTGTGAAATATAAATATTTAAAATAAGGTGGAAAATAAGATTATTTTGATGCCCCCCTAGAAAAATTGGTTCTTAATGTAATAATTTATTAGAAATTATAAGAGAATTCAGAAAGATTGTTGATTATAAAATTATTTCATATATGGGCTAGTAAAACAGAATAAATAGCACCATGAAGATTCAACCAGACAGTCCTCAAAGGTAAGACACTCTGCAGAACAGCTAATCAAAAATATATATATATATAAAAATACTATGCCAGATGAAAAGATACTTAAGGGACACAAAAATCCTATATGCTATCTGGTCATTGATTGTTTCCTTACTTGGATAATACACTTTTATAAAAAATATATCATATTTTTGACTGTGGAGAAAATTTCATTAGAGAAGATAAAAATTAATGGACAAAGAAAAGTAAAGATTATTAGCTGAAAATAGTTTTAAAATAGCATGTACTGTGTAACCTTATTTTAGTAAAAGGTAGCACATACATACATATATACATACATACATACATACATATGTACATGTGATCTATATAATATATATGAATGTTATATGTAGATATAGATAGATAAGTAAATGTAGGTATAGATAGAGATAAAGGTCTGGATAGATGTTAACTGGAACAATCTTTGGGCAAAAAAAAGTTGCTGTTTCCATATCTTTATTTTCTAAATTTCAACATGCTTTTGAATAATTAAAGATTTTTTTAAGTTTAAATTTATAATATTAGTATACACAATGGATTATTTCTCTATAAAACAAAACAATCAATAAGAAAATATAATTTAATGAACATGGGGTACATATATCTTGATGTATGATTTAATAAACATAGGGGTATAGTGGGTTATAAAACTGAAAACAACAAATAAGATAAACAAACAAACAAAACTCATAGACACAGACAATGGTTTAGTTATTGCCAGAGGGTATAGGGCGTAGGTGTTGTAGAAGAGTGTATTTGACTTTGGAGGGGCGGGTAAACACACAATGCGATATACAGATGACGCACTGTGGAATTTTATACTTGAAACTTATAAAATCCTATTAACCAATGTCACCCCAATAAATTAAGTAATTAAATAGTAAATAAAATAAAAATATATAATTAAAAAATTTTATAGCTTAATTAACAAAAATATTAAGATGCCAAATAAAACATTTAAGAAATGTCGAGTATATATATGGAGAAAACTTTAGAACTCTATTAAAGGACTGAAAAGATACAATATAATTTTAATGAAATAAGATGTTACTGAAAAAAAAAAAAAAGATGTTACTGAACAAAAATGTGCCAAAGAAGAAATCAGAGGAGAAATAGAATTAATACCTTGCAGCAAATAAAAATGGAAATACAACATACCAAACTTACAAGATGCAGCAAACACAGTTCTAAGAGGAGAGTTCGTAGAGATAAATGCCTATATAAAGAAAATTAAAAAAAAAAAAAAAGAAGAGTTCAAATAATTAACCTAAACTTATAACTGGAGGAACTAGAAAAAGAACAAACTAAGCCCCAATTTAGTACCAGGAAGGAAATAACATAGATAAAAGCAAAAATAAATGAAGACTAAAAAGACAACAGAAAAGATCACTAAAACTAAAAGGTGATTTTTAAAAAAAGATAAACAAAACAGATAAAACTCTAGTTAGACTTACCAAAGAAAATAGAGAAAAGATTCAAATAAAATTAGAAACAAAAGAGAAGACATTACAAAGGATCATTAAAAACTACTATAAATAATTATACACCAAAAAAAAAGGTGGGGAGGTCAATCTCAAAAATATATTTTTAGAAACATTAAACCTATCAAGAATAGATAATGAAGAAGTATAAAATGTAAATAGACCAATTACTAATAAAGAGATAGAATCATTAACCAACAACATTCTCGGGGAAGCCGGGGTGGCTCAGTGGGTTAAGCGCTCACTTTGCAGCACCGGGGACCGGGATTCGAATCCTGGCCCCGGCCCGTGCGGAACCATATGCTGAACTGGGAGCTCCCCTAGTTCAGTTCTCTCTCTGTCTCTGTATCTCTCTCTCTCTCTCTCTCTTTGTCAAAAATAAATAAATAAATAAAAATATATTAAAAAAAAAACCACAACATTCTAGGACTGGACAAACTCACTGGTAAATTTTATGAAATATTTAAAGAATAATTAATACCAATCTTCTCAAATGCTTTTTAGAAAGAGAAGAGGAGAAA
>PVKE010016921.1:0-31389 GCA_004027555.1 Craseonycteris thonglongyai | reverse complement strand
TTTTTCGCTGATGGTCATCATCTTCTTCCTCTTGGGCGCCCCGGAGGAAGCTTTCGCAGGGGCACAGCGCTTAGGTGGCATTATAAGGGCTTAATTAATAAAAAAAGTGATCGCTTAAACAAAACAAGTGATCGCCAACACAACACTAAAATACAGTATGCGAGACAGTCAACATCATGGACAAGACTGGCGAGATACAACAAGAGAAGATGCTAGGTGAGGCTGCGATGATGCGCAATCAACTCACAGGGATAAATCCACTCGTACTCTCATAGGTCGATGTCGCACCGGAAACCAATCACGCGCCTTTATGAGAGCCCGTGGTATGTACGCTGAGTCAACTCATCTCTTTGTTTGACATGCAGGGATCCTTCTCTCTCGCGCATCCACATGAAACAACGCTCCTTTCCGCCATGTGGCTGCCGACAGGGTTGTATTTTTTCATTGTTATTTTTTGATGAATATTTTGGAAAACCCCGCGAAGCACTGAAGGCGCAAAATATGAAGCGCGAAGTGGCGAGGGAACACTGTATTTACATAACAGTTTACAATTTTACAATATACCACACCAGGACTGGATTTTGTTCTTTAATTTACTTGTGTAAAACTAGTCTTTCAAGCTGGCTTTCATTCTGTTCTGTCCCTCCTTTTTTGTTTCTTTTAATGGAAAAAACTGGAACCAGCTGGAACAGGATGGGTTATACAAAAACATCTGTATTCCTTTGTTGGTGTAAGAAGAGGAGCCAAGGGCAGAAGCCTTGGGAATATGGGACAAATCACTTAGGTGCATACTGTTTAACTACCTGTAAATTCATACTCCTCCGCTCTGCTGGGACCTATCAGTTAACTGCATAATCAAGCTATGTGCAAACTGAACTGAGTGTCAAATTCTACCCTAGATAAATTAATAGCCATAAAGACTGTTAAGAGGCTGGTCAAAGTACAGTAAACTGAATTTCACAACAAGGTTAAAAGTGCTCTTAATATTACTCTCAAAGTATCCTGTTACTCTTCTTGAGAAAAAAGAAAAAAATTCATGGGCAAGTATAGCCCAGAAGGACCTCTTCCACATAACTACATTCCTGATAAACAGGAAGACAATTCTCCTAGCACTTGAACTTGTTTTTAAACATGAATATTCAAGACTTTGCCAAAAGGACTGTATAAGAGTCGTACAATCAAAAAAGACTGCACAGGAGCTAGAGTAAGGAGGCAAATGTAACGAATTAGCACACGTTCACCTGTGTGAGAGCCCAGTCTTGCAAGGGGTGTGGGAAGGGGCACCGACAGGATTTCATCATTGGAGAGGTGGTTTTAAACCTCTCCCAAACTGTGCCACCTACCCTACTATGTTGTCTCAATTTTAAGCATCTTCATACACACACACACACATATACACATACATATATATGTATTTTATTCAAGAGTCATTCAAAGATATCAAGACCTTACAATGCATCAAAGAAATAGAAACAAAGGTAGACCGGGTCTAAACCTCCACAGCAGTTGATAAGAGGTTATCAGAAGTCAGTGCAATCAACCACTACAGATGTCCACACAAGCTACACTGGGTACAAAGAAAAGAGCAGGAACAAAGGAAGCTCTAACATGAGAACTTTCTTCATAAATTGTAAGAAACTACAGAAATGTTTTTATTATTAATACTGATGTCTGTTAATCTATGATTTTAAAAGGGGTTTATTAATAACTGTCCTGTTAATTTTTCAGGGGTTATCATAAGGGTCAAATAAGATAAAGGTCTCATGTAAGTAGCAAAGCACTTAAACAGAAGACATTGTCATTAAAAGATTTGCTTATGATTCTACAATAAAAAAAAAAAAAATGGAAAAAGAAAATGGAAAAAAAAGGGATAAAGGCCAGAGGGCATACAAAATGTCTAATACTATTTGGGGAATGGCTAAATGCAGTCTAACCATGAAAAATTTTATTTATAAAAATTCTACTTATGGGGATGCCAGCATAGCTCAGCAAGTTGAGCGCTTATCTTGCACTGAGAGGTCCAGGGTTCAATTCCCAACCCGGCCAAAACAAACTCATGTTGAACTGCGGCACAACTGGTAACCGCCATGACTTGGCAGCGAAGGTTCTTGTTTCCCATGCAGAGGAGACCCCCACAGTTCAGGTCCCACCCAGCACAGCCCAGATCCACCTGTGTGGAATGAAAGAAACTATGTCAGAACTAATGATGTTACAACTATAAAGACTGCTCTGGGCCCTCCCCTCTTCTCTTTCTTTCTCTCTCACCTTCTCTCAAACAATAAAATAAATTTTAAAAGATTCTACTTATAAAGAGCTCTTAAAGATGAGAAAAACATGTATATATGAAGTGAAAAAATAGTACACCAGAACTGTATTTTTTTTTTTAAAGATTTATTTATTGTTTTTGACAGAGAGATATACAGAGTCAGAGACAGAGAGAAGGGGGAGGGCCCAGAACAGTCTCCATAGTTGCACATCATTGGTTTTTCCTCATAGTTTCATTCCACAGGTGGGAGTGGGGCTGCACAGGGCAGGAACTTGGCCGGGGTCTTGCCCCAGTGAGAACTGAACTGGAGGCACTCCCCATTCAGCATATGGGTCCGCACAGGCCGGGGCCAGGATTCGATCCTCGGTCCCCGGGGCTGCAAAGTGAGCACTTAACCCACTGAGCCATCCCGGCTTCCCCACAGAACTGTTTTTTTTAAATATGAAAAATGTAAGAATATGCCCAAGTATCACTGAATCCCTCTGGTTGGTGAGATTACGAGTAACTGTTTTCCACCTCTACCCTGAGCATTACTTTATAAACTTTCTAGAAAATGTATGTACCTTGGTGATCACTGAAAAACAAAAACCAGATTAGCAACTTTCTTTTATGATTTATTCCACTTTAGACAGTACCTAACTTGGCACCAATTTATATACATAATTACATTAAAGCTGAAAATATTAACATACAAAGGGTGCCAAAATGTATACACATTTTAAGAAAGAAAAAAACTGTTATTAAAATTATAATAATACGGGGGAAAGCCGGGACGGCTCAGCGGGTTGAGCGCTCGCTTTGAGGCCACGAGGACCGAGGATCGAATCCCGGCTCCGGCCCAGGCAGGACCCACATGCTGAACTGCGGAATTCCCACAGTTCGGTTCTCTAGCTGTCTCTGTCTCTGTCTCTCTCTCTATCTGTCAAAAGTAAAATAGAAATAAATATGCACTGAAGATAAAACAATTACTCTCTATAAAATATAAAAAGATATAAAAAAATAAATAAATAAATAAAATAAAATTATAATAATACATACCGGTAACAAAAGATGAATACAAGTCATGTTTGACTTCTGCAATTACAAGAGGTGCTCAAAGTGGTTAATATCAATATCCAAACATTTCTGATTATGGGAACTGCTGCTAGAGCAGCAGTGACCAAAGTATCCACTTGTACCACTGCACATGCCATTTCAATATACCATGCGATTCAAACTTATCACGAATGTTTGCAATTGTTAGAGGTGTGTGGGAGGTTCTGTTGCATACTCACATCTCCATTGTACTTACACAACATTCTCAAATTTCAAAAACCACTTCAAAATGGTTTTGTGCTCCTCCCACATCAACCATGCTTCCTCTATTTTCATTGACTGTCTTGCCTGTTGCATGGTGACACTAGCATTTATTGGATTATTGCCATCTTTTGAGCAAACATCATACTACATATTGCTACCATGAATCAATTCAACTTTGAAAAGTAATACATAGATAATAGCTCTTAAAATGTGTACATATGGGGAAGCCAGGATGGCTCACTCAGCGGGTTAAGCACTCGCTTTGCAGCCCCAGGGTCCAAGGATCGAACCCCGGCCCATGGGGACTCATATGCTGAACTGGGGGTATGCCCCCAGCTCAGTTCTTGCCAAGGTGAGCTTCCCATGTTGGAGGCCCCTGGTTCGGCCTCCAGCTAGCAGGGGCATGCCTCCCATAAGCCCCCATCCACCTGTGTGGAATGAAACTGATGATGTACAACTATGAAGACTGCTCTGGGACCTCCCCCTTCTCTCTGTCTCTCTCTCTCTGTGTCAAAACAATAAAATAAATCTTTTTTAAAACATGTGTACATATGTTTTGGCACCCTGGTATTTTCAAGGAGTTATGCAAATAGCCCTGAGGCAGTCAGGAACTGCACAATTGAACATGTCTGAGAACATTTACCTCTAAGGACCCTTCTGACTGCAAGATTGGAGTTTCTGCAATCTCAGCTCACATGCCCCAGAGTTAGGCCCACCTTGCCGCTTTTATTATAAATCATTAAAGGAAATAACTTTGCTTGTTTGCCATTTCTGCCCCTTAACCTCCAGCAGAATATAGGATCTGAGAGAGAAAGGCCTTATCTGCTTTGCCCCCCACTGTATCTCCATCACATAGTAGACAAGGTCCAGCACACACTTGGTGTTCACTAAACACTTGTTAAACAAACCTGCCCAAGTCACCTGGCACCAATCACTATTCCCAATCCTCTCCCCCAATGGCATCTCCACCACTGTCACTAATTTCTCCTGCACTCCCATCTCTACAATTTAAACTATCCCCCAAAGCATTAATTAACATGGAAACCAAACAAAAGAGGGATTCAGAGCAGGAGAGGATAATCAACTATTCTCTAAGCAAAAAGCCCACATCTGCTCTGAGTTCTTAGTCTTTGTGAAGCAGAGCTCAGATCATAGGGAGCTCTGCAGTTTTCCACAGCCTCAATTAATGCTAACCCCACCCCTCCACCCCTTTCCCACACAGCACACCACCATCTCCATTTTACAGATGAAGAACCTCAGGCTAAGTGGCAAATGAAGCAAACTCACCTCAAGTCACCTAGCTCTTGAGTGGCAGGTGACCTGAACTGTAACCCAGAGCACAGTACGAACAGCACACTTAAATGCATATGGGAGAGTATCAGCCAGAACGGGTTCCAAGTTTTTGGCCCCAAGGGCCTTTTATACTCTTAAAAGTTATACAGGACCCCAATATATGGGTTTATGAGGGTTATGGCTATTGATATTTATCATAGGAAATTAAAACATAAGTTCTTAAAGTATTCGTTTTCAATAAATTATTTATTCATTCAACAATAAACCCATTACATGTCAACAGTTTCTGTGTGCAATGAAAAAAATATTTTTCTAAACAAAAAAAAAACGTAGTGAGAAAAGGAAATGTTTGGTTTTTTTTAAGGTTTATTTTATTGTTTTAACAGAGAGACAGAGAGAAGAGGGAGGACCCAGAGCAATCTCCATAGTTGTACGTCATTAGTTTTTGACAGTTTCATTCCACACAGGTGGGTGCAGGACCGCACAGGGTGGGAACCAGGCTCAGGACCTACCACGTGGGAAGCATGCCCCAGTTCAGAAGATAGGTCCACACAGGCTGGGACTTGATCCTCAGACCCTGGGGCTGTAAGGCAAGAGCTCAACCCACTGAGCCATCCCAGCATCCCTAAGGAAATGCTGTTTTTACATTTGTGCAAATCTTTTAAATGTCTGGCTTTATAGAAGCTGGATTCTCCAAGATCCCTTTGCATTCAATGTGTTACACAGTATGTTGTTCGGGTTAAAACAAACGAAAAAAATCTACCTGACGCTATGTGTAGTTGGAAGTCAGAGGAGTATTTTATCAGTTTTTCCAGATAATGATGAAAAATCATTTTTGATACTACATCAGAACTTGACAAGTGTAGCCTCTGAAAAGTTCACTACAAATGGTGCAACTACTTTAGAAAATAGTGTGGCAGTTCCTCCAAAAGTTAAATAAGAGTCACCATATGACCCATCAATTCCACTCCTAAGACCAAACCCAAGAGAATGGAAAACATTTGCAAACAAAACTCTGTACATTCATGTTCATAGTAACATTATTCATAACAGCCAAAAGGTAGAAACAACTCAATGTCCACCACTGATGAATGGAAAAGCCAAATGTGGTAGACGAATACAATGGAATATTATTCAAACACAAAAATGAAGTACTAACACATGCAATATAACATGGATGAACCTTGAAAACATCGGCCTCTAAATGAAAGAAGCCAGACAGCGAAGACCACATATTGTAAAATTCCATTCATGTGAAATGCCCAGAACAGGCAAACCCACAGAGACAGATGGTTGACAAGGGTTGCCAGGGGCTGACCGGCAGAGATAAAGAAGTTACAACCAAAGTGTTTCTTAGTGTTTCTGTGGGGGGATTAGACCCAGAGAAATCTGCAAAACAAAAAATTTCCCAACAGTTTTAAGGAAATCACAATCATCAACCCCCTTCAAAAAAATAAGCCCAGATATGATGGTCATTAATCACAGGTTTTAAAAGAAGACACACTGTAATAAAAAAATAATGAACAAGGTGCACTAGAACACTAGTTGGTTGTAGAGAAGGTCGCATAGAGGACAGAGTCTGATTCAAGACATGAAAAATTAATAGGAGTGTGTCAGACTGTGAAGGAAAAGTCATCCCAATTAAAAAAACTCACTCATTTGTTCCAGTATTTGAGTGTCCATAAAGTGTCTGGCAGAATTCTAGGGGCTAGGATTCTATGAACAACACAATTTTCTATTCTCAAGAAAACTACGTACACTCTAGAAGGGAGAGTGAGAGGAGACAGGTAAACAAGTAAATGGACAAATGTTCAGTTCCTACCACAAAGAAAATAAAGCAGGTCTCTGGGCAAGGACCTGCAGTCATTTAGATTGTATCACCCAGTTTGGCCTGAGGCCATAACAGTTAGCCTGACCTGAAGTGACACTGAAGATTCACCAAGATCGGAGAACAGAGTCTGGAGTTTATCTGAGTGCAGTTAAGAACCCAAAGAGTTATACACCAGGGCGTGCTGTGGCTGACATTTTAAAGATTATCACCTGACTGTTGGGTACGGAATTGACTGTGGGACAAGGAAGGAAGCATAGGTCTACTGGGTACTGCAGTGGTCCAGACACGAGATGAAGATAGCCCAACTTATGGTGGCAGCAGTGACAACTAGGAAACATGAACAGAATCAGGATACATGGTGGAGGCAGAAGACATAAGAATTTGGGGTTTTCTGAACAGTTTTAGGCTGGAGTTATGAATTAGGATCCCAAGAGCATAGAGCTGGTATTTAAACAATGATGCCAGAAATCACCTGAATCAGGCTGGGAGGAAAGCAGAAGTCCAAGTCCTGGCTCACTCAAAACATTCAGAGGTCCACCAAACAGAGAAGGGACAACACGTGACCATGAGCAGTTGCCTGTGAGGTGGCAGAAAACAAGTCCTGGAAGCACTGAGCTCACATAAATGGCGCCCACACATCCCAGTTAATAAAAGAGGCTTACAGCCTCTCTGTTTGCCTAAGGTGGGATACAGGTCCCTGTCTTCCCTTTTCCCAGCTCCTTAGCCAACCACTACAACTAGGGTGGCCACGTAGTTTATTTTCTATTCATTGATATATTTTATTTACAAACCTGACCCTAGAGAGTGAAATGGGGAGCTTTTAATAACTACATCAGGACAACAGCATACACCTAAGTTGTTCCAGGTACACCCTAAAAACCTTTCTAAAAACCCACACGCTCAAGCTGGACCGACTGCCGCTTTGGGTGACGTTTCCCACCCAACCACCCTGTCTAGTTAAGTCTCTTAAGTTCCCATACAGGAGAAAAACTAAGGCCACGGTGAGGAGGTCAAAAGAAAAGTCCACCTAACCAAGTTATGCACAGAAGGGGCACCTCGTGGGTCCTGTTGAGTTTTTCAGGTAGACCACTGAGCTCCCGAATTAAACGAAGACCACATACGCCAACGTTGGCCTGGGGAGCTTGGCTGTTTACTGTCCCAACCATCTCGGCCCCTCGAGTCTCGCTTTCGGCTGTTACAAGGACACCACCCCCCAGGCCTGCAGCGCAGATGGAGTGGGAAATACACGCCCCCTCTCGGCACGCAACTGGCAGGTGGAAAGCAGGTAGGGGCTGGAGGGGTCATCACCCTCCGGCGTAAGGGGGCCCAAGCACTGTGTTCAAGTCCCAGTTCTACCCCAAGCCTAGGCGCGCATCAACGAAATGCGCAGGCCCCTCCGCCCGTCCTCAGTCCCGGGACAGGAATGCCCACCTCTCTCCGGACACACGGGCAGCGCGGCCGCAGAGGCCACTCCCCCACCCCGGGAGTCAGCCTGGCGGCCGGGGGGTGCTGCCCGCAGCGCCGGGACCAAACGCGGGAGGGCGGGCGGCCACTGACCTGCTTGAAGGTGCTGGTGAGGAAGTAGACGAGCGAGAGCCCGAAGACCAGGGCGAGCACCCACCTCTTCCGCAGCAGCCGGCGCCACACCATGGCCGCTAGGTTCACCATGCCGGCGCGGACGCGGGGCGCGGCGGCCGGGGCGCAGAGCGGGGCAGGCCCAGGGCCCGGGCGGCATGGCCCCTACGAGGCCGGCAGCCCCATCGCGCAAGCCGGGGGCTGGCCCCACAGCCTTCGGCCGGCTCCCGACGGCCAACCTCCGCCGCCCCCACGTGACTGCGCTCTACGCCCCGCCTCCATTCCCCTTGCGTCACCAGCCGACCTCTCTCAGCTTCATGGCCATTGGTCCCTGCGGAGAGACGGCTTCTTATTGGCTGAAACCCGGGAAGGGGCGGGCAATTATGGGCCTGCTGTGGGAGCAGCCGCGTCCCGGATCTTAGCGCGGGTCCAGTCCACCGGAGAAAGAGTGCTGCAAGAGACCGGAAGCACTCGGTAGTCACGTGCTCCCCGGGCTGCACGAGTGATTGGCTTGGTTGGACGTGAATGATGCTGCTGTGATTGCTGAATTGTCCGGGCAGGTAAAAAGAGAACGCGATCCCCCCCCCGCCCCCCGGGATGGTCCATTTAGTCTCCTGCCCTTGCAGTTCCTAGTGCGTTTTGAGCTAAACGTTGGCTGCAGGAATGAAAAACTCTGGCGGCATTGTACCCAAAGTGCACCTGCCTGCTTCCAATGCAAGTTATTCAGGAGAGATGCTCTCTTGCATGCATTTCGGTGCAGTCATGTAACGGCCCCAGGGCTCAACTTAAAACATCATGCATTGAAAAGTCTTGGTGTGATTCTTCATAGGGGTGTAGAACGATGCATGGAACAGGGGGTTAAAAGGCGTTCCTTTCAGTCATTCAGATGTGTCCCATGTCCAAAAATTTATTCCAGAATTCAAGATTAGAGTAATTATTTACGGGCTGCTTCCAACAGAGAATCTGGAGACCCTTCAAAAGCCAACGTCTGAAAGTAGAATCTTGGGCATTTCATTTAGGATGCTGTGTCAAATTTATGGATGGAAAACGGGATATTGTATTTTATTAATATTTTCCCCCAAGGTGATGGGGGATTGGTGGGAGGAAGGCATTAAGCTGCCATTGCAAGTTCTTCAGAAATGTTTATATAATGAACTTTCGTTCATATATGAACATGGTGCTGCTACTGACTCATCTTTAGCTGATTTTCCAAAAGAAAAAGGAGGCTTAACAACTGGGTTTTCTTCTTAGTCAATGACCCTCATAAGACCATTACAGACCTCTGAAGAAGGCTGGTCAGGATTAGGAAGTCATTCAATAGCCAGTTATGGTTCCCTGATCTCAAAGAGTCATATATATATATATATATATATATATATATATATATATATATATATATATATATATATATATATACACACACACACACACATATATATATATATATATTCAAGGAGACTAAACCTATTCATGTTAAGTCTAAGACCTTTATTTCTTTATTAGGATGAAGGGTCTGGGAGGGAGCAAGGGATGTGGAAAAAGGTAGCTGAGAGATCCCATAAATCTTTTACTCATTGTTGAGTGGTATTCTGCCAGGCTGTGTTCTAGATGCAGAGGTACAGGGGCTAGCCAGACAGACAAACTCCCTGCTTTTGTGGCATCTGCCTTCTAAGAGGGGGCACATCATAAATTAATATATAAATAAGTGCAATGCTGAAGGTAAAACTGGGTAATGTTATGGTGGGTCGGGAAGGTGAGCGGAGGTGACACTTGACCTGAAGGAGCTAACCAGAAGAAAAGGCATTCTAGGGAGAAGGAACAGCAAGTTCAAAGGCTCTGAGCAGAAACAGCCAGCACATTTAAGGAATAGAAAGGCTAGTATGCGTGGGAGGGAGTGGTTAAAAGGAGAATGAAGGGAAATGAGGATGGAAACATGAGCTGCATCAGATAGAACCTATAAGCTGTGAACTAGGATTGGATTTTATTCTGATTGCAGTGGAAAGCCACTGAGGGTCCTAAAACATATGAGCATGTTCTGTATTCCCCAACTAGGACTCATAGTTTGACATTAGGACAGAATACATTGAGATCATGACCATCTTCAGGTGTCCTTAAGAGAGATCAAGGAAAGGCGAACCAAAGAGAATCGTAAGCTTTTAGCCACCCATGATGCCCCAAGACTTATTCTCATGTTCAAGCCATCCCATGGACTATTCATGTAAGTGTTCTGTTCCATTCAGGCTTTGGAGTCTCCTGTAAACTCCCCTGGCCCGTGCATCCCTCTGAAGAGGAAGTGGAGGGGGAGGCCTGCTTTCTCTGGAATACGGTGGTCACATCCCTATCAGGAGCCCTGAGTGCCCACCTCAGGTGTCGTCATCATGGAGTTCTGAAGTCCATGTGGCTCCTCACAGTGAACAAGGTGACACGTCTCCATGAGAATTCACATCTTCATTACCACTTTATTCAATATAAGGGCTGGAAAGAAGCTTTGGGTTCGGCCACTCCACCCCTCACTTAACAGATAAGGACTCTGAGGTCACAGAGAGGTTACTGATTTGTCCAGGGTCACACAGCAAGTTAGGAGTGACAGCAGTCCAGAATCCATGTCTCCTGCCGCCAGTCACTGCTCACTTCACCTCATCCATCACTTGTTTGCTGCATAGTTCACTACTTTCTCCTCTCCCATGAGGATTTCTTCTACCTCTGGGTCTCAACATCCTCATCTGTGAAATGGGGTCATAACACTCCTCAATGGGACTGAATGATGAATGGCAAAACAGATGGAAATAGGATTTGGAAAATTTCAGAGAGCTCTAGAGATGTGCAATATGAGTAGTCCTTATTTATGGTTACCATAGCAATCTGATAAGCAGTGAGAATGCTGGGAGACGCTGGTTCATGCCATGTGTTGGCTTTCAGGTCTTAAGGAAAATGCAGAGACGCCACAGCAGTAACACGGATAACGTTCCACCTGAAAGGTAGGCATCTCCTAGTCTCCTTCCATTGGGGGGCTCTGGGCTTTGGGTGGTCAGGAACAACCCAAAACTAGATTGAGTACCTGCTACTCTGGGTTACTTGTTAGAGGAGCAAAGGAGGTCCGATGGGAAACTGCTTTGCACAGTGGTGACACACACTACTCTACCTAACAGCTGGCTGCTGCTCTTAGGGTACTTCTCAAAGCCTATGTGACAGGTGATCCCCTTGATTCATTGTCTCAATGATTGTACCCACAGGATTTTAATTTATGGAGGTGACTGAGTGACAACACGGAGAAGCTAATGCCATTGAAAGAAGATCTTTATTACTTACATTTCCCGGGAGAAGGGGACAGTCACACTACATAGGGCCACATGGGGAAGCGCCAAGGTTGGTCAGGAGGCAGAAAGAAGCAAAGTAAAAGCATAGGCCACAGCTTTCATTGTGTTTTCTGCACAAATCAAGGCAGGCCGGGGGAAACAGCTTCGCAATGTCTTATATGAATAATATCAGCAGGCTCTGGGCTGCAGGGGTGGTCTCTGGTTGTCTGGTACCTGGTCCTGGGTGACTTTGGGGCAGGAGAAATATCAGCTGGATGTGTGAGAGTTAGATCAAGGAGGTGGTTAGGGATATGGGCTCTGGATCCCAAGGGAGGTATAAGCAACTTTGGCTATTACTTTGGCTCTGTAATTAGTGGATGCCAAACAGACAGATACAGAATCTAAGAAAACTGTGAAAACACTCATGAGCTAGAATTTCTCTAGTTAAACCCAAGAGAGAACACACCATGGGACATGTTCTCAGGTTGTGGCAGTCTTCCAGCCCTAGCCCTACCCCTTGCCCCCTCACCCCACCATGCTACCACATACATCCAAGGAGTAGGTAACCATGGGAACTGCCTCATATCCCATTCCAGTCCCCCTGCAACTCTGAGACTGGCTGCAAAATCACCAAGTACCCTCCAGTCCCAGCACTGGGACTGAGTGTTGCATCAAGCCTGCCTGTTCTACAGGGAAGAGCTCTGGCCTCGAGTCAGACAACCTTTGGCCAAATCCTAGCTCAGCCACTTGCCTGTCAGTTGTGGTGCCTTTGGAAAGTGACTTGACCTCTAGGCTTCAGATTCCCCACCCTTAATGAAACTCAAGTTGCTTATGAAGGAGTGAATGAGTGTGAAAATGCACAAATACAGCATCCAAATAATAAGCGTGCCTGTTGAAGCGTTTCCAGCCTCAGAAGACAGAATTGCTGTCTGCTCTCAAGTGACCCATGAGATCTTTGGGGGCAGAAAAAGAATGGCCACCATGTATTACTTACTCACTGATGAGGTCAGGACTGTTTATTTCTTTTTTAATTTTAATATTTATTTTTTTCTGAATACACTATAATTTTATTTGTTCTGAAATAGCAAGAAGAGTCACAAATTTTTTTTTAATAGATTTAAAAATATAGAAAGAGAAAGATTGAATCTTGTAATAAAGAGCTTTATCATTCCTTTATCAGACTGTGCTCCTAATTGCATTTTCTTTTTCACTCAATACTCAGGGTAGATTTTATTTTTAATTGTTACATTTCTTGGGGTGACATTGGTTGGTAAAAATTACATAGGTTCCAGGTATACAATTCTACATAACATTATCTGTGCATTGCATTACGTGCTCACCAACCAGAGTCAGGAACTGTTTTTAACCATCATTTTTAGAGGCTAGGAAACTGAGGCTCAGAGAGAGGAAGTGAACGACATTAAGTCACATAGCCAGGAAATATCAGGGCTGAGATTCGGACCGCAGTCCATCTGGCCCCCAGAATCTGCTTTGAGCCAGCACATTGCGGCTGCCTCCTGTGTGGACAGTCCCCTCCTCTCCCGGGCTGCCTCCCACTCTGGTCCTCAAGCGGTTACGTTGGAAGCACAGCCTCTGCCTCTCCAAGGAATAGCCTTTCCCACTGAGGCTGAAATCTGCTGGATGCTGGGGCCCAGGCAAGGGAGGCCAACTATAAAAAGCCCTTTGGTGGGTTGAGTCTTCCCTGGTTGTACTAGAGGCCCCCTGAGCCCAGTGAACTCAGAGTGCTGGGGAGCTTAAGGGGGCCAGGAGGGCTTTCCAGGGCCTCATGAGGCAGTGGGGGAGAGAGGGTGACCCCCATGTGGGCCAACGTGGGTACCTGCCAGGACTCCTTTTTTTCTTCAGCTTCTTAATGTGCAGAAAAAGCTCGAGGCCCCTTGAGGATCATAGCCATGGTGTCAGTTGTTGTTGTCATTATTAATCTTTATCATTATCCCAAACCCAAGGGAGTAGGACCACACATTTCCTGGGGTTTTAGAAGAAGCAGGGATGAGCCATGTGGTAGGGGAGTGGGTAGCTATTTTCAAGCTCCCTCCCTTGCCCCAGGGTTGTAATAACTTACCCCCAGGTCAAGTTGGTGAAGCCAGAGCAATCCACCTTGAGATTTCTCTAAACCAGCATTTCCCTTGCTGGGTTTCACAGGTGTTCTATAAGACATGAATAGGTTTTCCACGGGGGGGGGGGGGGGGGGGGGGAATTTCATGGTGAAATAAATTTGGGAAACACTAGGTTTAAACAAAAGTACTTTTTTTCAGTGGCAGGCCTCAGAGCCTTTCATGTGCTCATTCGTGCATTCTTCCAAACAGCATTCTTGAGCATATTCTATGTGCCATATGCATTGTGCTGGGTAGGAGAGCTACAATGGTGGCAAGCAACCGTGGTCTTTGACTTCATAGCATAGGGCCCAATCTAAGGTGCTATCCTCAGTGTGGAGCACATGTTAGAACCATCCAGGCTCTGAAGACAGAAATACCAGGGTCCACCCCCAAAGATTTTGATTCAGTTGGTCAGCACTGGGTCCCAGTCACCAGCATTTTTCAAACGCTCCTCAATTAAAATGTTTGGCTAGGGTTGAGAGCCACAGGTAAGCAGTACAATGATGACTTAAATGATCAGTCCCATGCAGGTGAGGTTAAGATGCCATGGGGACTGGGTGCAGGGAAGGCTCTACTGAGCAGGAGAGATTTTAGTTGAAATCTAAGGAAAGCTTAGGTACTGAGGTGGGACAGGGTAGGGGTGACATCCGGTAAGAGGGACAGTCTATGCAAAGACTGTACAGTAGGAAGCCCTTGGGTAGTTAGAGAGGAGCACGTGATGAGTTTGGAGGTTGGGGCCAGAGAATGCAGGGTGTCTGACAAGTTTGTCTCTGAACCTCAGCTTCTCTGTCTGTAAAATGGAAATGCTGTTGTACCTTATCTATAGGTTTTATCTGATTTCAACTCCAGGAAGGAGTTTAGAATGGGAAGTCCTTTTTGTGGGATAGTGAAATAACTGAATATATGGGGTTTTTCTGAAATGTACCCTAGTCTCTGAATGGAGACTAAATCACACAGGGTCAAGTGTGAAAGCTATGTAGAATTCCCCTACAACCTCCCTCCTGCCACCATCTTGTGCCTGGATGAGAGCTAGCATAGGTTTATAAAGCACCTACTGTGTGCCCGGGATTGTGGGGTCCAGAGGATGAATGGAACTCAGCTCTGGCTTTCAGTACACTCATGATGTATTTGGCGTACCATAGGGGTGCCCCTGAGTTCCTGGGTTATTCTAGAATTCTAGAACTCTGCTTCCTTTTCATTAGAGTGTCGCAATCAAGAAAACAGGCTCTAGAGTAATTCTGCCTGGGACTGTGTATCCCCTGCTCTGTCTCTTGCCAGCTATGCAACTCTGGACAAGTTATTCTCTCTGTGCCTCGGTTTCTTGATCTGTCAACTGGGGATATGAGTACTTCACAGCGTTCACAGGAGGGTTCAATGAGTTGAAGGAAAGCACTTAGAAAACTAGTACAGAGTAAATTTTCAATAAAGATTGCTATTGCTGTTATCATGTGTATGAGTTTGCTAGGGCTGCATTAACCAAGTCCCACAGCCCGGGGCAGAGACGGGGGATG
Source organism: Craseonycteris thonglongyai (assembly GCA_004027555.1). Classification (NCBI taxonomy): domain Eukaryota; kingdom Metazoa; phylum Chordata; class Mammalia; order Chiroptera; family Craseonycteridae; genus Craseonycteris; species Craseonycteris thonglongyai. Next base: position 16,204 of record PVKE010016921.1, on the reverse strand, counting down.
ACTTAAATAACAGTTCTGGAGCCTAGAAGTCCAAGATGGAGGGGTGGGCAGGGTGGGTTGCTTCTGAGGCCTCTCCCGTTGGCCTGTAGGTGGCCGGCTTCTCCCTGTGTCTTCACGCCATCTTCCCTGTGTATGTCAGTGTCCAAATTTTCTCAGGAGGACACCAAGTCACGTGGCATATAGGGCCCACCCTCATGACCTCATTTTAACTTAGTCACCTCTGCAAAGCCCCTGCCTCCAAATACCGTCTTACCCTGAGGTCCTGGGGGTCAGGGTTTCAACATAGGACTTGGGGGGTGGGAGGACAATTCAGCTTGGAACAACATTGATACTATTATTTGTCTGCTCCCCATCTTCCTATTCGCCTGGCTTGGTGGGGCTTTCTCTACCGTTCTGGCCCAGAAGTCGCAGCCAAGCTCTCAGCTCCGAGGCGAGCGTGGATGAAGGGGGCGTCTTTGAGAGTCTGAAGGCAGAAGCGGCCGCCCCGCCAACACTCTTCTCCGGCCTCTCGGGCCTCCCGGCCGGCAGCCTTCCAGCCACCTCGTTCCAGTCCAGCCTGGTGCTGGGAGCCTCGGCCAGCGGCGGGGACGTGTTCATCCAGATGCCCGTGTCCCGGGAGGAAGGCGGGGGCCGGGCCGAGGTGGGCGCCTACCACCACCGCCAGCCCCACCACCACTTCCACCACGGCAGCCACCGGGGGAGCTCGCTGCTGCAGCATGTGGGTGGGGACCACCGTGCCCACTCTGATGAGGGGGGCGACGAGCAGCCGGGCACGCCCGCCCCTGCCTTGTCGGAGCTGAAGGCTGTGGTCTGCTGGCTCCAGAAGGGGCTGCCCTTCATCCTGATCCTTCTGGCCAAACTGTGCTTCCAGCATAAGCTTGGTGAGTCTCCAGGACATGGGGGCTTCAGTGGCAAGGCGGGGGGATCCAAAGTGCCGGTGAAGGCAACAGTGTCCCCCATAGTGCAAAGTGCTTTAGGGTATGGCATTCTGAGTCAGACCTGGGTTCAAATCCTGGCTGACTAGCTGTGTGACCTCAGGCAAGTCACTCACCTTCTCTGAGCCTTCGTTTTCCTCATCTATCCAGTGCAGGTTGTGATAGAAGCTTCCTCCACTGGTTGGTTGGTGTGAAGGAGTAGAGTGTAGTAACTAAGAGTTTGTACTATTTGGATCTGAAACTAGGCTGGCTCTGCCCCTTCCTAGCTGTGTGACACCGGGTACATTATTTAACCTCTCTGTGCCTCAGACCCATCACCTATAAAATGCGAGTTATAATGGGACATACTTCATGAGATTGCAGTGAGGTTAAATGAGTTAATATGTGTAAAGCACATAGGACATTAGGCCATCGTCCTGCCTTGTTTGCCCCTTTCTGGTGAGTTCTAGCTGACTCACATCATCCCACTTCCCTTGTTGGGGTGCTACCATGGCAGCCCCTCCGACATGCGGCATGTTCCCCCTTACCCTGAATTCTGGAAGACTCACAGTTTAAATTTTATTCTTGAGGACGGTAATTTTCTTTTTCATTTGGCAGATTTGTTTTCTTAACCAAAGAGTCTCAGAATAGAAGAAAGCATCATAGGGTTACTAGTTTTTATCTTACACATTTTCAGTGAAGAAATACATCTTCAACAAAGTAGATCCAGAAAAATACCTGGAGTACACGTACTATTAAAGAAGTAACAGCGTGAAAGCAGAAGCCCGTCCACAGGTTATGAAGAATAGGGTTTGAAAATCCCCATTCAGGGAGAATCCCAAGATTGTAGCTTCGCAAACAGTGGCAGTCGCTGGAATTGTGGAATAAAATTCAGTCCCATTCCCTTTTCTGCCGGAGTCCCATTTTCCTGTCAGGAGGAATTTTTTCCCCCTTTAACATTAAATTTTCATTCCTTGTGGATCTTATGGTCTTTTTCTATGAGTGCTTTTATTACAAAGAACACACCTCAGATTCCTTTTGAAAGCAGAAATAATAATAGGCACCATTTACTAACTGCTAGAGATTATGCTCTAATCCATTACCCTTCCATGGGGTAAGTTTTGTTAATATTCTGTCCATTTGATAGCTGAGGGAACTGGTTTAGAGAGGTGTGGTGACTAGCCTAAGCTCACACAGAGAGGAGGTGGCAGAGTGGATTTAAACCCATGTCTTACCAGCCCATGTTCTTAACCCAGTTATATAAATTACCCACTGCGGCCTCAATTCCATCCCCAACTCAGAGTCCTGTACTCAGAGGGGTTCAGGGGTTCCCATGATGTGGCAGCCTAAATGCCCCAGAAATGAGATTTTCTCTCTCCTCTGTGGTTAGCCTGTAAACTCTAAGGGGACCAGAGGTGTGTCTTTTTAATGTCGCTCTCAGCCCCTAGTAAGCTGGGGCCAGACCTGATGAGTCTCCGCGGTGGCATTGAGCCCTCCTCTGCCCCACAGGCATTGCCGTGTGTATCGGGATGGCCAGCACCTTCGCCTACGCCAACTCCACGCTCCGAGAACAGGTCTCTCTGAAGGTGAGTCCCCGGTGAGTTCGTCTCCTGTGGCCACTGTAACAAATGACCGCAAACTTAGTGGCCGCAAACTTCCATTTATCTTGAGGATCAGTCATTCAGAAGTCTGAAGTGGGTCTCTCTAGGTTAGTATCACAGTGTCTACAAGAACATGTTCCTTCTGGGCTGCTTAGAGGAGAATCGGTCGCCCACTTTCTTTGGCTCCTGGCCCCTTCTTCCTCTTCAAGCCAACACTGTTGCATCGCTGTGACCATCCTTCCATAGCCACGTCTCCCTCTGGTTTCCCTCCCCTGCCTCCCTCTTCCACTGTTAGGGACCCTGTGGTGGTGACATTAGGTCTACCCGGGTAATCCACAAACCTCTGCCCCTTCAGAGGTCAGCAGATAGTGACAGTAATTCCACCTGCCACCTTAATTCTGCTTTGCCGTGTGAACTAACAGGTTCACAGGTTGCAGCGATTAGGACTGAGACAACTTTGGGAAGCCATTTTTACACCTGCCACCCCCGGCAGATCCCCAGATATGCCATCCTTCTGCCAACCCCTTCCACCACCCGCATTTCCCCCACATGCCCCAGCCCAGTCCCTTTACCTTCCTGCCATTCAACCAGTTAGCTCACCTCCAACCCACCGTCATAGTGAAAGCCATCCCACTGACACTGCTTGGTGGCCAGATGCTTCACTCCCATCAGGATACAAACCCAGGCATTGAGCCCACAAGCTGTGCTCATCCCAAGTTCAAATCCCGCTCCTCCACCCACCTCCAGCCCTTAGACTGGTTACCTCAGTGATCTTAGCCACAGGTGGCACCTCTGGCAAAGGAACTATTCACACCCGCTTATGCCCCTAGAGGATTAAGTGAGAGAATGCAGAGAAGGTTAGCACAGTGCCTGGCATATAGGTGACATTTCGGTGAGCTGTTTTGTGTTGTACGTGTGCTCCCGTAGCAGCTACCATCCTCTCTTCTACTTTGGCATCATCTGCTTTCTCAAAAGCCGCCTGGGCCTCCGTGAGGTGTGGAGGACAGCTCAGTCTCCGTTAGACACATGAGCCCGTTGAGGTCAGGGGTTGGGCATGGAGCCGGAGGTCCTTCCCGACCCTTCATCTCATCTTCATGCAGACCCCTTTGTGCTGCTGTGAGAACAGCAGGTTGATCAGCACCCGAATGGGAGGCTTTGGGGGCCGGCTGTCTCTCCAATGCAGTAACATCCAAATGGTGTCTTGCCTTGAGTTTTAGGAGGCCTGTATCCATGGACAGGCTTCTGGGGCTCCTAAACCTTACAAATGAAGACACACGTAATGTTTTGCTGTCTGCACATATTTTCTATAAGAGAGAGTGTGTATGACCCTTAGTAAATTTAGGAATCTCTTCTTCTCGGGAACTACCCCCTTTGTCCTTGAGAGTCTGGTTTCTCAGAGCATTGCTAATCCCCTCTTTCTCTTCCACCTTTGGTTTGGATTTACATTGGTTTAAACTGGAATCCATTATTGATTGGGGTAAGAAGGGCTGCCGAGTGGCTTAATCACATTGATAAGAGCAGTTGGTTGGTTGGAGGTGGTTTCTAGGGTCGTTAACCTTGACCACTCCTGGAATAATGGCTGGATGGAGATGCATTTATGTTGTCTTCTCGGTAGAAATATGTATGGTAAGGGTGTGCGGGGGCACTGAGCTGTGTCTGGAGACCACGGAGCATTTACCGAAACCGCAGGGAAGGTTACACTGGGAAAGTTATGACCTCATCCTCTTCCAGCAATGCAGCTGCCCTGGTCCAGGAAAAGCTGAGCTTTTGAGAATCAGTAGCACCAGGGTCTGCCTGTCTCCCCGGGTCCACAGGCGGGAACACGCCCGGCCCTGTGCCGCCTCCAGAAATTTCCTGGGATTGTTCTCAGGCTGAGAAGCTGCTGGGAAACAGCAACCTGGGAACATTTTCCAGCTTGTCTTCCCGGAGACTGAACAGACAAAGAAATGGGGCCGGCTGGATGGTGAAGGGTTTTGACGGCCACAAGTACAAGTTTGAATTGAATCTAACAAATGTGGACCTGCATTGAACAGTCGATGATGAGCAGTAAACCACAGGGCCATGCTAGAAAAAGTGAGAGCAGAAGTTTCTAGCTTGTAGATGTGACTGGTCTGCTGGGTTGTACAGTCTGAATACGAGGTCCTACCATTTAGCAAGCCCGAACTACAAGCCCATCTATGAATTTTATTTAATACTTAACAGAACCCCCATCTTCAAATGAGGACACCAAGGCTAAAAACATGTGCCCTTGAGCATGAGTTGATTAACGCTCTCTGTGCTTTAGTTCCTAATGATGAATGTGAACTAACATTGACTACATGGCAGGCAATGTTCTAAGTGTTTCATGTACATTCATTCTTCCAGCTTGATCAGACAGATACGATATGTGATTAGAAAGGGTGATGAAGGGGAAGCCGGGATGGCTTAGTGGGTCAAGCGCTCACTTTGCAGCACCGGGGATCGAGGATCGAATCCCGGCCCCGGCCTATGCAGACCCATGTGCTGAACTGGGGAGTTGCCCCAGTTCAGTTCTCTCTCTGTCTCTGCATATCTCTCTCTCTCTCTCTCTCTCTCTCTCTCTCTCTCTCTCTCTCTCTCTCTCTCTCTCTCTCTGTCAAAAACAATAAAAACAATAAAAAAAAGAAAGAAAGGGTGATGAAGAGTTGAAGTAACTTGCCCATGGTTGGACAGTCCCCAGGTAGCAGACCCAGGATTTGAACTCAGGCTTCCAGCTTCAAAATCCATACTGCTAACAATGGCTCTCCTGCCTTTCATGTAGTTCTCCAAGCAGCTGTCCACATTTCTGTCAGCTTCTCTGTAACCATCCCTCGGGTTTCAGTGGAATGGAAAGATGCCAACACCCCATTTCACCACTAGCCTGCTCCCTCCAAGCCTTTGAAAAAAGAAGAGGTTGCCACATGTCAGAAAACACTCTGGAATATTCTCAGGTGCACCTTTGGCATTGCAGCGTCCCCACAGATCTCTTGCTTTATCTCTAGGAGAAGAGGTCTGTGCTGGTCATCTTGTGGATCTTGGCCTTTCTGGCGGGGAACACCCTATATGTACTTTACACGTTCAGTTCCCAGCAGCTGTACAACAGGTAAGCAGGGGAGTCTGACCCCCAGCGGGAAAGTGGGGGTGGGGGCTTTGTTGGGCTTGGGACCCACAACCCCTTCACTTGAGAACAGTGCAGCAGTACCCGGATCACCCTGGAGCTTTCAAGTTCCTCCCTGTGGTCATATACACACATGCCTAGAGCAGAGCTCTCTTACCAGAACTATAATACAAGCCGATATCTAATTTTACATTTTCTAGTAGCCACATAGTGGTTGATGGGAGGAGGCTGGCCAGTGAGGGCCACCAGGATGAAGTTGAAACTCTAACCAACCTTTCAGATCATGTACATCTGTTTTGAAAAGGAACTGTGGGGACTGAGCAATTTTATCACTTTCTGGGGCCACCCCCTCAGGGCAATGGGGGAGTTCATGCCAAGATGTCAGATCACATCTCACACACGGTGTTAGTTGTTGGGCCCAGAATGGCAAGACTCTGGAAGGCCCGAGGAGGTGGAGTTTCCCAGAACCTTGAAGGCATTTCCAGCTCCTGTCACTCTCTGGGAGGATCACAGTCTCAGGTCCCCCTTCTGCACCCACATCAAACCAGGGCCGAGTCAGATGGGCAACACAGAAAGAGAAAGAGGACGGCTTTGGGAGAAAAGCAGCAGCGCTTTTCTGATGCAGGTCAGCTCTAGAGTGGGTTTGTTAAGTGATAGCCATCGCCGTTATCTTATTTTGTGCTCTCAGTGACCCAGCAGGGTATTGCTATCCCCATTTCATAAGTGACAAAGCCCCTCCTAATAAGTCTTAGTTCCAGTAAGTAGCCCTTCACAGCAAACTTTCATTTTCCTAGGATTTGAAGTCTGATGACCAACATTTGAGAATCTTAGTCCTGCCACTTACCAGTTTTGTGCTCGGTGGCAAATAATGGGCCCTTTCAGAATCTCCCCTAATTCTCTCATCTGTGAAACTGGGACCCCGTTAATTCTTGCCTGGCCCACCTGAACAAGCTAATTGTTAGGGAGGTCAAACGTTATAATACATGAAAAGTACTGGGTAGACCCTGAGATATTTGACATATCATCATATCATAATTAATATCATTCTTTTATGATGAATTACTGTACCTATTGGTGGTAATCCCTAAGGAGAAAAATTGACAATAAAATATATCAGTTCATTACATTTCACAGCATACATTAGGTGGGAAAACACTTTTGCACCCCAAACGCCCAAACAGGAAAAACACTATGACCATGCAAAACAGGAAAAACACTAAGACAGCGAACTAAAACTCCGATCGGTGAAAGGAACACCAACTGGTTTCTCTGAGAGAAGAAGGAGAGTGGAAGGCAGATCTTCATGTACTGCAATCACAGATACACCATAGAGAAGCAGAGCGTGGAAGTCTGTGATACCCACAGGGAAGGGCCAGAGCAGAGGCAGAGAAGAGAACTCAGGGCTCCCAGCCTCTCCCCGTCTCATAACATGAATGGCCACTCTAAGTTGGGTGTGAAGAATTCCACAGAGAGAGGGCCAGAATGTGGAGAGACCCTGAAGGTATTGTGAGAGATTGCCCACATCGATTGTTTTCATTGATTTTGCCCTATGCTAGCTCTCTAAAGATATTTATTATAAATAGAAATAGGTTTTAAAAAATAAAGGTAAAGAGTAGACCAGTTCATTCCTAGGACACTCTAATAAGGAGGCCTCAGCCTTCACTGATTTCCACCAGCCCAGCAGAGCATGTTGGAAGCATTCAGACAACATCCTCTGAGCTGTGTGCATGGCCCCCCACTTTACAGAGGACAGAGAGGACTCAGTCTGACCTTCACTCACAGCCTCTAATCCAGTGGTGGAGAAAGTGAGGGGAGGGGAAGCCCGGATGGCTCAGTGGGTTGAGCGCTCGCTTTGCAGCCCTGGGGACTAAGGATCAAACCCCGGCCCTGGCCCGTGTGGACCCATACACTGAGCTGCGGTGTGCTTCCCAGGCAGGAGGCCCCTGGTTTGGTTCTTGCCCCCCAGTGCCCCTGGCTCAAGGGGGCGTGTCTCCCATGCTGGAGGCCCCCAGCCCAGTTTCCACCCTGCGCAGCCCCCTGCCCACCTGTGTGGAATAAAACCATGTCAAAATTGATGAAGTTCAACTATGGAGAATGCTCTGGCCCTTCTTCTCTCTGTCTCTCTCTGTCTGTCAAAAACAATAAAATTAATCTTTAAAAAAAAAAAAAGTAAGGGGACCAGCACACTTTGGGAGCTAGTTCCAATCCTAGCTCCATATTCTAGTTGATATGCTATGGCCTCGTTTTCTCCAGCTCAAAATGGGATAATCATAGTGCCCACTGCAGGAAGACAAAATGAGTTAATACATACAGAGTTCACAGTAAGGACAGAATGATATAAAGAGCCAAGAGCTTTCAGCTATTGTTGTTATTATTACAAATAACATCATCATCCACCGAGGTGGTGCTGAGCAGTGCCGCCCACAGTGTGGTCCTCAGACAGGTGCCAGTCAGAGAACAGCTTGTGGTCTGTCTCCAGTGGGATAAGTACCGTATTTTCCGGCGTATAAGACGACCGGGCGTATAAGACGACCCCCTAATTTTACAGTTAAAACATAGGTTTAGGCCTATATTCGCTGTATAAGACTACAGCCTCGGAAGTGGGGGGTAATCTTATACAGCGAATATAGGTTTAGGCCTATAAACATAGGTTTAGGCCTATGTTTTAACTGTAAAATTAGGGGGTCATCTTATACGCCCGGTCGTCTTATACACCAGAAAATACGGTACAGAAATGGAGCAGTAGGTTAACTTACCTGGTTACTGTTGGGTAAGATGAGTGTACACATTCTTAAGTAGCACTGCTGTAGAGTAAGGACTGAGAGTACTAATTATAGCGAGGGTGCCTGGGTTTCAGTCTCCCTCACGCCCTTAATATTTGCAGGGCCTTCTGCATGTTACTTTACCTTTCTGTGCCTCAGTTTCCTTATCTGCAAATGGGGTAGATAATAATGCTTGCCTCATAGGGTTACCGTTATCACCATGGCTACATGACAGAGGCTGTAGTCTTATAGAAGGGGGTCAATTATCTCATCAAATTCCACCCATAACACTGTGAGGGAGGGAATGATTCCCATTTAACTGATGAAAACACTGAGGCTTACCAAAAAAATAATAATTTGCTCAGAGTCCAATAAATGGAGAAGACTGGGTTTAAATTCAAGTCTGTTCAATACAAATGCTTCCTATCACACACTGTGATGTTGGGTGGCTTACCTTACCTCTCAAAGCGTTAGTGCCTCGTTTATAAAGTGGGCAAGACAATGAGATACTGTGAGTCAAGAGCTTAGCACAGTATCTAGCACATTCATTTTCCTCTTCCCTCTTTCTCTCCCTCCCTCCTTCATAGTATTGGCCTATTTTCTTCCTTCCTTCTGCTTCCTCTTATGAAGCCTGTTGTGGACCCATAAAAGGAGGATACCTTAATTAATTATACTCCAGGCCAATCTCGTCTTTTAACTCTCAGAGGACCTAAGGCTCAGAGAGGTTAAGATACCCACCTGAGGTCACATAGGAATGTATAATAATTGCAGATTCAGGAACAGGACACAGATGTCTTTCTACAGGTAACATTTACAAGGCTCCCAGAGTGAGTAGAAGGAGTTACCTAAGTGAGCATCCCGACTCTGAATCCTCCCCACAGCCTCATATTTCTGAAGCCCAACCTCGAGACCCTAGACTTCTTTGACCTGCTGTGGATCGTAGGGATCGCAGACTTTGTGCTGAAGTACATCACCATCGCCCTCAAGTGCCTCATCGTGGCCTTGCCCAAGATCATCCTGGCCGTCAAGTCCAAGGTGGGTGCTGCCTGTAGCCACCAAGTAACCCCCATCACACTGATCATTTAGAGGGTTCAGGGTGCCATCTGCAGGAGGAAAGAATGGGTATGGGCAGAGCTAATGTCGTGTATCACATGAACAGAGCCTGAGTTCATCGATCCTACCACCCACCTCTTATAATTCCTTGAAGTAGAGCATGGTTCTTTGTTGTAACCACCTGCCTTTCATACCTTTACTCCAAATGTATTTCTGTGTCATTGTTCAAAGCTGCCCTTGATGCACTTTGCATCTAAATTTCACTTGAGAGAGGAAAAATACATATTGACGTGCCCTGGGTCCTGCTTCTCCCAGAGAACATGTCTCTTACAGGTTTTGACTCTGGTTCTGTGAGTATGTTTTGTAAAGGGTACCAAGGCTCAGAAGGAAAGAACTCTGGGTGGATGCGTCAGTAGTCTAGCCAGTTATACTAATTCTCACCACTTCCTCTTATAGCAGTAGTGAGAACTCAGCTGAAACCTCTTGCATTTGGTAGGTATTCACATGACTCGGTCACAAAGACACAAATCCACAAGGCAAAATAGTACTCGTTTCTCTGTGCTAGCAAGGACCATGTAGGGAGCCTCAAAGAAATCTAGTGGCCAAGCTAATAATAATAAATATGGCTAAACATTACTGAGTAATTACCAGGTGCCAGGGAGTGTGCTAAGCAATGCCATTTGTTCAAGAAATATTTGCTGACCACCTCCTATATGCCAGGCACTGTTCTGGGCACTGAGGACACATAAGTGAAGGAAGTAGACAAAAATCCGTGTTCTCATGGAGTTTACAGTCTACTGAAGACATCGTCTTATTTAATATTAACAGTCCCAGGAGGGTAGATACTGTTGATGCCTCTTTTCACGGAGCAGAAACTGGGTTCAATAACTTGCCAAAGATTGCAAACCTCGTAGTAACAATACTGAGAGCAGCGAGAGCAGCAAATGTGGAGTCAGCTCTTTGCATGGGCCAGGACTGCTCTAACTCATTTCCTTCTGACATGTTTCTTACAAGACAAATGCTATTGCTTTGTGGGTTTTTTTTTCTTTTATTGAGGTAAAATTCACATAAAATTCACAAGTAATCATTTTAAAGTATATAAGTCATTGGCCTTCAGTACATTTACAATGTTGTGTGACCATCACCTCTTTCTAGTTCCTAGACATTTTCATCACTTCAGAAGGAAACCCTGTGCCCATTAACAGTCATTTCCTCTCCCCCGCCCCAACCCCTGGAAACCACTAATCTGCTTTCTGTGTCTAGATTGACCGATTCTGGACATTTCTTATAAATGGAATCATACATTATGTGATCTTTCATGTCTGACTTCCTTCCCTTAGCATAATGTTCTCAAGGTCCATCGGCATTGTAGCATGTGTCATTGCTTTTTGTGGCTGAATAGTATTCCATTATGTGGCTAGACCCCATTTGTTTATCTGTCCATCTCCTGATCGACATTTGGGTTGCTTTCACTTTTTAGCTATTGTCAGTAAGGCTGTGTTGAACATTCATGGACAAGTACGGTATCCATTTGAACACAGTGTTTCCCGGTAAATTCTTAGGAGTGGAATTGCCATTTCATACGGTAATCCTACGTTTCACCTTTTGAGGAACCACCAGACTGCTTTCCACAGCAGCTACACCATTTTACATGCCTGGCAGGTGCTATTTTTAAATACATTTTTTTTTTTAAGATTTATTTTTATTGTTTTTGACAGAGAGAGAGAGAGAGAGATACAGAGACAGAGACAGAAAGAAGAGGGAGGGCCCAGAGCAGTCTTCATAGTTGCACATCATTGGTTTTTCCACATAGTTTCATTCTACAGGTGGTCACGGGGCTGCACAGGGCAGCAACTGGGCCAGGTTATCACCCCAGTAGAGAACCGAACTGGGAGCACTCCCCAGGTCAGCATATGGGTCCTCACGGGCCGGGCCCAGAATTTGATCCTTGGTCCCCAAGGCTGCAAAATTAACACTTATCCTACTGAGCCATCCCGGCTTCCCCAGGTGCTGTCTTTATCCCAAACGCAGTGAAAAGTTAGAAAGTAGCACAAGGCCCCAGAGTTTGTAAATGACAGAGCAAGTATTTGAACACAGGCATTCCCTAGTCTGTGTAGTACTAGTCCACACCCCCTCCCATCCAAGTCCCCTGCATTTGTTTGGTCAGATCTGCAGTTGCTCGGTGAGTGGAGTCCCCATTCACCATTGATACAAAACTTCCCCAAGTTCAGGCCGTAGCTCCCTCACTTCCTTCTCCTTCAAATGGGCACTGCTTGGGGTGGGGATGGGACCCAGCCACCCCTTCCCTGAGCCGCCAAGGTGTGGGCGACAGTTATTAATGTCTCCCTGGCAACTGTCCAGCTCCCTTTTTCTGATTATTATTATTTTATTCGGCGAGATTAATGTGCCAGGTCAGAGCATAATCCAGCCTGTAAAAAGTGATGTGAATAGTCTTCTCAAGATAAATTGCAGGCTTGGAAAAGGTTCACAGCCTTTCCTTGCCTGTCTGAGTGCTCTCCCGAATCCTCATCAATCCTTGTCTGGGCAGAAGAAAAGGACGGGTCTTCATTTGCAGCTGGGGTGGGGGGTGGGGGGAGCAGAGCACATCTGTCAAGGACCCCTAATGGCTCACAGCACAGATGCTGTTCCCTACGCCTCCACACCATCCGCTGAGAGGGTGGGTTGGTTTTGAATATTATAATCATTATACTGGAAGGGCTTCTGGTATTTGGGTTTGCCTGATGGCCCCTTGGTTTCTAACGAGTGAGCTGAGCGAGTCCTTTCGACTCTGAGGGCCTGTCGGGAATCCTCTCACACTTGGGCCTCCCGGGAGAGCCATGCCCATTGGCTGGCCAATATGGGGACGGGGTTAACGACAGTGACCGCTGATCTGCAACCTCAACCCTAAGCCATCACGCTGGCTGGGTGTGTAGAGCGGCCACTTGTCATTATAAATCCAGGTAACTTATATAACCCATACATCCTGCCTGACCTGGCTCCTGCCCCCTTCTCTGACCTCATCACCCATGATTGTCTCCCTTGCTTACTTTGGACCAGCCACTGATGGGCTCACAGCTCCCGCAGTGCATCTCCCGCCTTCCTTCTCAGGCCCCTCGCACTTACCGTCCCCTCTGTCTGGGCATGTTTTCCCTCTGTTCCCCATGGCTGTCTCTTTCCCAGCATTCAAGTCCCGCTCCAATGTCACTTCCCCTGAGACCCTGTCACCTCCCTGTGGAAAGTGATCGTGCTGAACTTGGCATTATCATCACACTGCCATTTTATTTCCTTCCAGCATGGACCAGTATCTGAAATGATCAGATCATTTTGTGTCTCTCCCTGCTAGAGTGTGGACTTCTGAGAACAGGGACCATCAGGTGTGTCTTGACTCCCAGGAAATGCACACTAGACGTCGTGGAAGGAAGAGCCTCATGTTAATTATCAATTAGGGGGTGAGGCCAGGCCTGCCGCTGTCCCACCATGGAGCGTTCTCTGTGGCCTCCTTCCTCTCCCCAGTCCCCCTGACGTTATTGAGGACCTGTTGGCTTACAGGAGCCATGCTAGACCCTAAGACTATAAAAGTGAGACGCCATCCTAACCATCATCCACTCTCTTTAACCTGTACAACGAAACTTGATCTTATATTGACCTAACCCAAACCTAGCTAAGCAAGCAAATCTCTTGTCCCAGAAACATACATACGTACTCCAGCTCCTACTATAAATGATAGTAATAATGGAAAATTTGATTAGTCCACATTGCTCCTTCCCTTTGTTAAAATGAAGTACTCTTAGACCAGGGGGATTTTAGAGCTGCTATTCAATATGGTAGCCATTAGCCATCCATGCCTATTTAAATTTAAATAATTTAAAATTCAGTTTCTCAGTTACACTAGCCACATTTCAAATTCTTGATAACCACTGTATTGGGCAGCACAGATATAGAACATTTCCGTCATCATAGCATGTTCCATTGGACAGCGCTGTTCTAGAACATTCTTAAGACGGGGTTGGTTCAACTCCCAATACTGTGGCTAGCAGGCAACTGCCATTCTGCCCATTCCTTGTGTGGAGAAACAAAAGCAGGCACTTCTTTAAGAACCTTCTGGTGGGCCACTAGTAAATGGAGCCCACATGGCAGAATAGAAAGAACACCCACATTGAGTTCGCAAAACGGTTCCGATCCCGGCTCCTGGACTTATTACCTGTGTGACCTTGGAAAAGTGACCACACTCTGGATCCCTGAGCTTCCTCATCTCTAAAGTGGTCCATTTTAATCCTCTTAAGATTATCAGACAGTAGAAGTCCAGGTATCTAGTTGCTGGGTAGTTACTCAGACTAGCTGTGTCCAAAACAAGAAAGGGCTTAGCTGAACTGTTTTCTCCAAGCATAGCATTTGACCAACTTTCTGTCTTCTCCATAAAAATAGTTAGAAGGAAGCCCTTTCCACTTCCAAAATCATAACCAACTTCTAGTTCAGTCTGCACAGCCGTGGACAAGAGGTTCAATAGGGCGAAATTTCCTGAGCCCACAACCCAGGGATTTGTCTCTAAGTACAGGGTATGGTGTGGGGAGGGCAGACAGAAGTCAGAAAGGTGGTTTTTTCTGACGGGAGAGCGGAGAGGATTCATGCTTTTTGTACCATTAAAATCCCTCTGTTTTCTGGGCCCTGAACCCAGCAATTTGGCTCCCAGAGTGGTTTTCTATTGATTGCAACTTCCCTCCCAGAGATCAAGCATTCCCCTCTCTCCCCAGCACCCCCAGGCAGACTTCTGTCTGTGGGAGGGCAGGTCTGGGTCTCTTAGGTGTGAGCTGTGGTCTTACAGCATGCCATTCTGTACATAAAGGCAGACGCCTCAAAGAACCCGCTGCACTCACCCCAAATCCCCACACAGTGGGGCTACAAGGGAGCAAAGCAGTGGTCCCAACTAGGGGAACATTTGGCAATTTCTGGAGACATTTTTGGTTGTCACACCTGGCAGGGATTGTTTGTTAAATTGGCATTTAATGGGTCAAGGCCAGGAATACTACCAAATATCCTGCAACACACCAGACAACCCCCCAAAACCAAGAATGATCCAGTCCCAAATATCAATAGTGCTGAGGTTAAGAAACCCTGGGTTCATTGTTCGCTTTACAGCCCTGGGTCAGCTCCCCTATTGTTAAGGGCTGAGTTATGTCCTATTGAATTTTAGTACGTTGAAGTCCTAACTCCTATAACCTCAGAATGTGTCTGTATTTGGAGAAAGCTTCTATGTTAGAGGTAATTAAGTTAAAATGAAGTCATTAGGGTGGGCCCTAATCTAATCAGACTGGTGTCCTAAGAAGAGGCAATGTGGATACAGACACACCCGGAGGGAAGACCATGTGAGGACACAGGAGAGGACGGCCATCTACAGTCCAAGGACAGAGGCCTCAAAAGAAACCAGCCCTAGGGGAAGCTGGGATGGCTCAGTGGGTTGAGCGCTCACTTTGCAGCTCCAGGGACTGGGGATCAAATCCTGGCCCTAGCCCATGTAGAACCATATGCTGAACTGGGAGCTCCCCTAGTTCAGTTCTCTCTCTCTCTCTCTCTCTCTCTCTCTCTCTCTCTCTCTCTCTCTCTCTCTCTGTCAAAAATAAATAAATAAATAAATATTTTTTAAGTTATTAAAAAAAACAAAGAAAGAAAGAAACCAGCCCTGCCAACACCTGGATCTCAAGACCCCCAGCTTCCAGAGCTATAAGAATAACTTTCTGTTGTATAAGCCTCCCAGTTTGTGGTACTTGTTAGGGCCGCCCTAGCACACGAATACACCCATGGACCAATTCCCCTACAGTTCTGGGCTCTTTGAGGGTGTACTTTCATCCATTCAGATATCTGCTGACTTTTTGCCACTGCCCAATTACTGAGGATGCTTCATTTTTTAAATAGGTTATACAGTCATAGGGTTCAGAAGTCAAAACACCAAAGGGAGTATATGGCAAAAAGTCTCCTTGCCTTTCCTGCCCCCAGACTCCCACTTCTCCTAGGACCTAATAACCTCCCTGACTAATTTTGTCACTACTGTATATATAAACACTTGATCCTTGAACAACACAGGTTAGAACTGCATGCCTCCACTAATACATGGATTTTTTCCACTATATTGGGAAATATATTTTTCTTATGATTTTTATTAATAACATTTTCTTTTCTCTAGCTTACTTTATTGTAAGAATACTGTATATAATACACATGCCATACAAAATAGGCATTAATCAACTATTTGTGGTATTGGTCAGTAGTAGGCTATTAGTAAAGTTATGGGGAGTCAAAAGTTATACTTGACTGTGTGTGGGGGGGGGCAGTGACCCTAACCCCCACATTGTTCAAAGGTCAACTATATAAGCAAATATATGATATGTTCTTCCCACTCATCTTTATGTATTCAAACAGCAATATTCTACACACAGCTCCTACTTCGCTTTTTTTTTTTACTTGACCATCTATGTTGGAGATTGCATACAGAAAGCAGGGTAATGATTAACAGGGTTTCTCTGTTCAGGAAACCCTTTGCCATTTACCAGCTGTGTGACCCTGCAACTTACCTCTGCTTGCTTTTATGTCCTCATCAATAGCATGAGATAATAAGAGTGCCTGCCTGGATTCATTTCCAGTGGCTGCCTAACAAATTATAACCAATTTAGCAGCTTAATGAAAGCCCCTCAGTTAGTTCACTGTTCTGTAGGTGGAACACCAGGGGGGCTTGACTGTGTTCTCTGTATGGGGTCTCACAAGGTC
>PVKE010016920.1:0-31387 GCA_004027555.1 Craseonycteris thonglongyai | reverse complement strand
AACCCTCATACACTGCTGGTGGGAATGTAAACTGGTACAACCACTATGGAAGGCTGTATGGAGATTCCTCAAAAAATTACGAATGGAATTACCATATGACCCAGCCATCCCACTACTGGGCATCTACCCAAAAAACCTGAAAACCTTAATCTTTAAAGATGTTTGTACCCGCATGTTCATCGCAGTGCTGTTCACAGTGGCCAGAACATGGAAACAACCAAAATGCCCTTCGATAGACGACTGGATAAAGAAGATGTGGTACATTTACACAATGGAATACCACTCAGCGATAAGAAATGATGAAATACAGTCATTTGTGGCAACATGGATGGACCTAGAGACCATCTTATTAAGTGAAATAAGTCAGAATGAAAGAATCAGGAAACATATGACCTCACTTATAGGTGGAATATAAAACTGAAAGCTACAAAGACACAGAGACCTATGGACATACTCAGTAGCTTGGTGATTGCCTGAGGGAAGGGGAGGAGGGGGAAAGGAGAGAGGGAGGGGAGGTGGGAGAGGGCACCAGCATTATGGACACACTCAATAGTTTGGTGGTTACCTGGAGATGGGGAAGGTGGAGGGAGGGAGAGTTGTGGGGGGAGGTGGGATTGAGCACCAGATATATGGTGATGGAAGGGGAGCTGATTCTGGGTGGTGAGCACATAATACGATGCATGGGTGATGTGATGTGGACTTGTACATCTGGAAACTATCTAAGTGTTACCAATCCATGTCACTCCATTAAATTTAACAATAAAAATAAATAAATAAATAAATAAAAGGTAACATCTTGACATGATTATTTGTATTGCTAGAAAAATAAAATCAATGTGCATAAATAATACATTATTGTAATTTGACTTTTCTCCATGACATATGCATTAAGGGTATATATTAAAAACTTTCACATAGGTGAGCAGTTTTAGTCTGCTTTTACTTATCACATTATAAGGTAAAAATATAGGATATATAAATTTTCTGCATTTCTGGTATTCACTAATTATGTTCTTTTTATCAAAGTAATTAAAAAAATAATCTATATGGACTTAATAAAGAATATTTATTGTCAGGGATGATGGGAAAGCACAGCATGTGGAATACTTGCCTTGTAACCACAAGGTCCAGGGATCACATTCTGGCCTCGGTCCATACAAACCCATATGCTGAACTGTGATGTAACTGGTAACAGTCAGCATGGTGGTAAAGGTTCTCACCTCCAATGTGGGAGGCCCCCAGTTAGGCTCTTTTCCTGTGCAGCCCCACATCTACCTGTGTGGAACCAAACCATGTTACAACTAATGATGTTCAACTATGGAGATTGCTCTGGGTCCTCCCCACTTTTCTCTCTCTCTTTCTCTTTCTGTCTCTCATCTTCTCTCAAACAATAAAATAAATCTTAAAAAAATAATTATTGTATTATGATCAAGTTTTACTATTACAGAGCTATTTTTATGCCATTTATTATTTGATAAGTTTTTTTAATAATATTTATGTATTTATTTTATTGTTTTTGACAGAGAGAGAGAGAGAGAGAGAGAGAGAGAGAGATACAGAGACAGAGAGAGAACTGAACTGGGATATCTCCCCAGTTCAGCATATGGGTCCGCATGGGCCAGGGCCGGGATTCAATCCTCAGTCCCCAGGACTGCAAAGTGTTGATAAGTTTTTTAAATTGTATTTTTATTCTTAATTTTCTATTTATTTAACTTGACATTTCAGACACAGTTATATTTTTTATTTCAAAGCTATATTTTTGTTCAGAATATATTATTACTATGTTCTTTAGACCATATACTTGTAATATGGTTATACATTTTCTTATTTAATATAACTTCATCTGTAAATTTGTTTAATAATAGCAACCTTGTTAATCTGTCTTATTCTTTTTGCCATAGAAAAAAATTTTTTTTTTTTTATATTCACATAGACATGACAGACTGTAAATGATCCCTTAAGTTTTGTCCACTTAAATTTTAATTTAAATCTTTCTCACATAGGCATCGGATTGTTGGATTTTTATTTTATGCCAATCAGTGACCTATGATTTACATTGGAGTTTTTCATTTTCCTTATACATTTTGATTGACAACTTTCTACTACTTCCTTTCCCCTGTATGCTCTTCTTTCTTGTTGCCTCCTTTTATTCCATTTTATTATGATATTACTTTAAACTTGCATTTCCCATTGACAAGATTATCTGCCAATCTGATATGTAACATATGTTTTTAATAACACATTTTGACTTTGTTCTTATCATGGCTTTAATATACATTTCAATTAAGTAAGTAAAGTTTGAATACTCTTTCGGGGTGGTATGAAATCCAACATCTGTGCTGTCTTTCCCATTTGGCATAGTCTGAAACACTTCACAAAATAGTATTTCTATTTCATGCTTCCCAAAATGTGGTCTAATTGCTTTACTTATATTAATCTTGCAACCTACCAGTCCTTAAGAGTTATCTTTCATTGTTTTTAGCTGTGCAACTTCACTGATAATAATTTTCACAAATTTTTTTTCAACTTTCTGTCACCTAGCAAACCTATCTCTTCTCTTATTGAATGTCGGGGGCAGTTATTGAGATTATCTTCTTCACAAGCTGCACCTACATTCAATCAACTCTGTCTAAGGGACCTGCAGTTGGCATTGGTCTTGGCACCACCAACTCTTGTGTGGGTGTGTTCCCTCATGGAAAAGTGAAAATAATTGCCAATGATCAGGGAAACTGAACCACTCCAAGTTCTGTTGTCTTTACTGACAGTGAACGATAGATTGATCCATGATGCCACAAAGTATAATGTTACAATACACCCTACCAACATGGTTTTTGTTGCCAAATCTCTGATTGGACATAGGTCTGATGATGCTGTTGTTCAATCCAATAGGAAACATTAGTCCTTCATGGTGGTGAATAATGCTGTCAGGCCCAAGGTCCAAGTAGAATACCAGGAGGAGACAAAAACTTTATATCCAGAGGAAGTGTCATCCATGGTTTTGACAAAGATGAAGAAAATTGCAGAAGCCTACCTTGGGAAGACTGTTACCAATGCTGTTGTCACAGTACCTGTTTACTTCAGTGACTCTTAGCACTAGGCCAACAATTTTGCTGGGGCTGTGGCTGGTCTCAATCTACTTACAATCATCAATGGGCCACTTCCTTCTGCTATTGCTTATGGCTTACATGAAAAGATTGGAGCTGAAAAAAATGTGCTGATATTTGACTTGGGAGGTGGCACTTTTGATGTATCAATTCTCACAATTGAAGATGGAATCTCTGAGGTCAAATATACACCTGGGGACACCCACTTAGGTGGAGAAAACTTTGACAACCAAATGGTCATTTATTTTATTGCAGAATTCAAGTGCAAGCATATGAAGGTCATCAGTGAGAACAAGAGGGTTAGTACTTCTGTAATGCTTGTAAATGTGCCAAGTGTACTCTTTCTTCTAGCACCCAAGCTAATATTGGGATTGATTCATTCTATGAAAGAATTGACTTCTTTACCTTTATCAACCAAGTCTGATTTGAAGAACTGAATGCTGATCTTTTCTATGGCACCCTAGACCATGTAGAGAAAGCCCTTGGGATGCCAAGCTCGATAAGTCCCAGATCCATGATATTGTCCTGGTGAGTGGTTCTCTCCATATCTGAAATTCAGAAACTCCTACAGGACTTCTTCAATGGAAAAGAGTTGAATAAGAACATCAACCCTGATGAGGTTGTTGCTCATGGTGCAACTGTCCAGGCAGTCATCTTATCTGGAGAAAATTTGAAAATGTTCAAGATTTGCTACTATTAGATGTCACTCCTCTTTCCCTTAGCATTGAAACTACTGGTGGAGTCATGACTGTCCTCATCAAATACAGTACTATCATTCCTACCAAGCAGACACAGACCTTCACTACTTAATCCATCAGTCAGCCTGGTGAGTTCATTCAGGTTTGTGATGGAGTGTGGGCCATGACCAAGGACAACACTTGCTTGACAAGTTGGAGTTCACAGGTACACCTTTGGCACCTCATGCTGTTTTACAGATTGACATCATCTTTGGTATTGATGCCAGTGGCATCTTCAATGTTTCTGCTGGGGATAAGAGTACAGGAAAAGAGAACAAGGTTAGCATCCCTTACAACAAGGGTCATCTGAGCAAGGGAGACATTGAGCATATGGTCCAGGGAGCTGAGAAGTACAAAGCTGAAGATGGGAAGTAGTGGGACAAGGTGTCTTCCAAGAATTCACTTGAGGGTGGTGAGCAGATAATGCAATGCATAGACAATGTGATGTAGAATTGTACACTTGGAAACAATGTAATTGTTATCAACCAATGTCACCCCAATAAACTTAACAATAAAAAAAAAAGGAATTCACTTGAATTCTATGCATTCAACATGAAAGCAACTGTTGAAGATAAGAAATGTCAAGGCAAGATTAATGATGATGACAAATGGAAGATTCTCAACAGGTGCAATGAAATCACCAACCGGCTTGATAAGAGCCAGACTGCAGAGAAAGAGGCATTAGAGCATCAGCAGGAAGAGTTGGAAAAAGTCTGTGACCCCATCATTACCAAGCTGCACCAGAGTGCAGAATGCATGACAGGAGGGATGCTTGGGAGTTCCCTGATGGTCGAGCCCCTCCTTCTGGTGGTGCCTTTTCTGGGTCCACCACTAAAGAGGTTGGTTAAGCTAAACGTGAGCAGAGTTAGCATGTCCCACACAAAATATAGAAGGGCCCAAATTTGTAGGAGATTCTTTAGCAGTTTTAAAGATTTATTTTTATTGTTTTTAACAGAGAGAGAGAGAGAGAGAGAGAGAGAGAGAGAGAGAGAGAGAGAGAGAGAGAGAGAGAGAGAGAGAAAGGGAAGGGCCCAGACCAGTCTCCATAGTTGTACATCATTAATTTTCCATAAAGTTTCACTCCACAGGTGGGTGCAGGTCTGTGCAGGGTGGGAACCAGGCCAGGGGCCTCCTGCATGAGAGGCACGCCCCTGCTGGGGGCCTCCCACATAGGAAGCTTGCCCCAGTGAGAACTGAACTGGGGGCACACCCCAGTTTAGCACATGGATCTGTACGAGCTTGGGCTGGGATTCAGTTCTTGGACCCGGGAGCTGCAAGACGAGCTCTCTACTACCTGAGCCATCCTGGCATCCCCACCATGGCAGTTTTAATGTTGAGCTGCTACATAGTAAATAACTGAGCATTCTTGTTACTTAAGTGTGGAATATGGATACAGGGAAAGAAAATAACAATTCACTTTATAAACACCCTATTGTAAAGTAAAAAATGCGATGTTTTAAATAAAAATATTTAAAATTGGTACCAGAAAACAAAGCTATCTTTTGTCTTCAAAGAGAAAAATTATTTTTGCTGGATTCTGTTTCTTTTTATTAATTGTTAAATTTATTGAGAGTGAAGTTGGCTAGTAAAAATTATATAGGTTCTAGGTGTACTCTTCTACATTACATTGGCTATGTATTGTGTTGTGTGCTTACCACCAAGAGTCAGTTCTCCTTCCATCACCATGTATTTGATACCTCTTCCCTCCTCCCCTCCCACCTTACCCTCAGGTAACCAGGAAACTATTGACCGTGTCCATGAGTTTTTGTTTCTTTGTTACTTTTCATTTTATGTTCCATACATAAGTCATACTGTTCTTGATTTTTTCAGTCTGACTTATCTTGCTTAACACGATGATCAAGGTCTGTGTTATTGCAAATGGCAGTATTCCATCTTTTCTTGTTGCTAATGTCTCATCTTCCCTTAGCTTTGGGTTGATTTCCTTTAGAGCTGGCCTTGTGTCTCACAAGGAGTATTAGGAGTATTACAAGGAGTTGGAGTATTAGGGCATTCTTTATAGTAAGGTTGATCCTGTTCCTTGAGGCTACCACTCCAGAAAACTAAGATGCATAGTCTGAGAAATAGTTTATGTTCTCAAAAGATTGGAAGTATTTTGGAACTTCTTAATTTTGATCAATTGGTCTGCGAATCACACAGGAGACCATTACTAATCAGGAATTGTTACTTAACAAATGCTAGTGCTAAAAAACCCTTTAATTTTTCACTTTTCTATTGTATCTCAAGTGGCCAATTGCAGGCCATCAACAATTTTGTGTGTTTGATCAATAACATTTTCAAACTGTAGTGAATAAAATGTTCTAATCTATTGAATGACATGACAGTAATTGTAAAGGTGTCTCCTCTTACATTGTGCAGAAAACTGTAATTAAAAGTCAGAGGATAAAGGAGTCATTGTGTTTTAATTGGAAGGAAAGTGAAAGGAGGCTTATGCATTAGCAGCATATAAAAAGTGAGTGCACTCTCTGAAGAACTTACTCCTGCCTATGGAAGTCCTATAGTGTTCAATGATCTCACTAGTTATTCAGGCCAAAACACATGGATATCATTTTGTCTGCTGCTTCTCCTTCACCTGTCACAGTCAAGGAGTCACCAGGACCTGTGATGTGGGTCATTCAATTTCTCCAGAATATGACCTTGTATCTTTATCTCCACTGTCAGTTATCTTATAAATTATCTCTTTATCTAGCTCCAGACAATCCAGCCTTACTCATCTTGAAAATCAGCTCTACGTATGTATTATTCAGGTTAGGCTATGCCATACTGAAGTATTAAGCAACCCCCGAATTTCAGTAGCTTAACACATATTTGATTTCTAGCTCATCCAAACAAGGTCTCTTTTGAGTCATCAGGGCAGCTTACTTCTAAGCAGTGACCTAAGACTTCACACTGTGGTGCCCTATATAGCTTCACCTCTGAAATATTTGGTTTCTGGGTCACTATTGCAGGAGGAAAAAGTGAGAGGGTCTCACACCAGCTCATCTTTTAGAAACTTTTTATAATAATAGATGTCAGTTTTGTACAACAATAATCAATTCTTCTTTGCTTTTATCAGCACTCACCCTGTCTGCTCTCAATGGACTATTTTGAAAATGGGTGCCAGAAATTTCCTTTGTAAACATTTCAGCATGTACCTTTAGAAGATACAGAGCCTTTCCAAAAGCACCATTACAATACCATTAGCACACCTAAAACAATGACACAACCTTCTAATATCAATTATTCAGTTAACCCCACCAGCTCTTAGTTATTTTGCCCAGGAAGTGACACAGAATATTTTCACTCATATTTGTCTGCCAGAGCTAGTCACATGGCTCCAACTAAATGCAAAGAAGTTGGAAAATGAAGTCTTTCTGTGTACCCAGGAAAAGCAATATGAAGCAGGATTTTGTGAACACAACTTAACATTAGGTAAGTTTCCCAGACAACTTTATTTCCATTCAAGCATTTTTCCTTCCATTGTATTTAGTATATGTCAGTAAAGGTTCTCAAGCATATTGAGCAATGCCACTGTCACTAACTACTAAAATGCGACATCTCAGAATTTTGGGGACAGGCACACAGGCACATTTTATTTACTTAACCCATACTTATTCCATTGTGAAACCTGCCCATAAGTCTTACTCATTCATAAAGGCCCAATTCAAGACTTAACATCTTTCAGAGAAAGGTTTTCTTTTTCTTCCCCCCCCCTCAATTAACCACTAAACTATTGACTATGTTCATGAGTTTTTGTTTTCTTTGTTACTTTCAGTTTTATATTCCACCTGTAAGTGAGGTCATATGTTTTTTGATTTTTTTCAGTCTGACTTATTTCTCCTTGATCATTCTTTCTTTCTTTCTTTTTATATTTAATGCCCCCTCCCCATGCCCCTCAGCCCCCCTCACCTCCCAAGCCCCACCCCCAGACAACCACCAAACCACTGACTGTGTCCATGAGTTTTTGTTTCTTCGTTACTTTCAGTTTTATATTCCACCTATAAGTGAGGTCATATGTTTCCTGATTCTTTCAGTCTGACTTATTTCGCTTAATAAGATGGTCTCTAGGTCCATCCGTGTTGTCACAAATGAGTGTATTTCATCTTTCCTTATCGCTGAGTAGTATTCCATTGTGTAAATGTATCACAACTTTTTTATCCAGTCATCTATCGAAGGGCATTTTGGTTGTTTCCATGTTCTGGCCACTGTGAACAGTGCTGCGGTGAACATTGGGAGTACATATTTTTTTTTGCAAATTAAGGTTTTCAGGTTTTTTTGGTAGACACCCATAAGAGGGGTTGCTGGGTCGTATGGTAATTTCATTCCTAATTTTTTGAGGAATCTCCATACAGCCTTCCATAGTGGTTGTACCAATTTGCATTCCCACCAGCAGTGTATGAGGGTTCCTTTTTCTCCACAGCCTCTCCAGCACTTTTTTTTCCCTTGTCTTGTTGATTATAGCTATTCTAACAGGTGTGAGGTGGTATCTCACTGTGTTTTTTATTTGCATCTCCCTAGTTGCTAGTGATGTGGAGCATTTTTTCATGTGTCTGTTGGCTATTTGTATGTCTTCAGGGGAGAAGTGTCTATTTAGGTCTTTTGCCCATTTTTTAATTGGATCATTTATTTTTTGTTGTTGAGTTGTATGAGTTTTTTATATATTTTAGATATTAACCCCTGATCGGAGGCATTGTTTGCAAATATATTCTCCCATTAGGTTTGTTTTCTTTTTATTTTGTTGATGGTGTCCTTTGCTGTATAGAAGCTTTCTAGTTTGATATAATCCCATTGATTTATTTTTGCTTTTTCTTCCCTTGCCTTTGGGGTCAAGTTCATAAAGTACTCTCTGAACTCAAGGTCTGTAAGTTTAGTTCTGACGTTTTCTTCTATGCACTTGTTTCAGGTCTTATGTAGAGGCCTTTAATCAACCTTATATCAAGGTTTTCTTGATACAAAACTCACAGTGAACTTTCACTTCTTTTGTTTTATTTATATGTATATATGTCTGTATTTATTTAAGAGGTGTGTGTGTGTGTGTGTGTGTGAGAGAGAGAGAGAAAGAGAGAGAGAGAGAGAGAGAGAGATACAGACAGACAGACAGACAGGGGAAGGCTTAAAACAGTCTCCATAGTTGTACATTGTTAGTTGTGACATGGTTTTATTCCACACAGGTGGATGTGGGGCCATGAGGGGTGACAGCTGAACCAAAGGCCTCCTGTATGTGCGGTGAGCACTTTCACCACTGAGCCATCCCAGTGGTTACCAGTTGTGCTGCAGTTCAGCATATAGGCTTGCACAAGTCAGGTCTGGGAATCAAACCCTTGTACTTCACAATTTCAAGGCAAGGGCTCAACCACTGAGTTCTCCTGGCATCCCCCTAATTTAAGCATAATTTCATATAAAACAAGATGTAAACTCCCTAGAGAGTTGACGAATTCCTCTAGCTGATCCAGTCTATCTTGCCTTCTGCTTTTGTCTGCCTGATTCTCTGATACTCACCAATGTGTCCTACAGAGTTCTCCCACCTGGAAAGTCTGAGAGCTGAAGCTGCTTTTGTGCAATAGCGTGTTTACTTTATTCCCAGAGATTTCTCTATATCTTGCATGTAGTTCTTCAGTAGTTAGCTAGTAAATCACTATTTTTTCTTTGTTAAGGAAGTTTAGCTCTCCTATATCCAAAGTCCTGTATCCCTTTTACCCCAGCAGGAATTTCTATAGGAGCAAGTGCTAGAACAGAAGTTTTCACCATCTTTTCTTACCACTGATCAGCAATAAGAAAAGATGCAACATAACCATTTGTGACAACATGGATGGACCTTGAGGCCTTCATATTAAGTGAAATAAGTCAGACTGAAAAAAATCAAGAAACATATGACTTTACTTGTAGATGGAATATATAACTGAAAGTAGCAAAGAAACAAAAACTTGTGGACACAGTCAATAGTTTAGTGGTTCCCTGAGGGTAAGTGGGGAGGGAGTGAAGGATTGGGGAAGGAGCATCAAATAGATGGTGATGGAAAGAGAACTGATTCTGGGTGGTGAACACCTAATGCAATACATAGATGATGTAATGTAGAGTTGTACACCTGGAACCTATGTAATTTTTACCAACCAATGTCACTTCAATAAATTTAACAATAAAAAAAAGAAAGTAAAAATAAAAAAGTTTTCAACCAAAAAATAAAAGTAGGGGCAGAAGAGATGCAGCAAGACTGAGGGACAAAAATTCAAGAAGGATCTTGATATGGGAACTCTTGAGAGTGAAAGAATATGCAAGCTTGTTCTGGAGGGTGAGTATAGAGTCAGTAATCCTGAATGGAAAAGTTGAGAACAAAGATGTATGAGAATAGACAAAGAGGAGGGATGGATTTGAGCGATGGAATGATTGCCTAGAATAAGCCGTAGGGTTCTTGGCTTGACCTTATGAGCTGGAAGGAGCTTGGTAAGTGGTTGGCCAGGTGTAAAGACCAGGTAGAACAGACACAGAGCACTGTGATGCTTCTGGTTTTCATGTTCTCTAATCTGCCAACTTGTGTTTTGCTCAGTTTGTTCTGAGTGGAGGGAGACATCCAGGGTTCATTTCTACTTTTCTTGTGATGAACAACTCAAAACTTGAGTTCCGTCTGAAAATATTTCCTCTCTGAACGAGCAACATGGTGCTACGGTCATTCCTGGAAATGCCCACCCAATAGTGTGCTTTGGCCAGAGCCACGTAGAACTGTCTGGTTCACTTTCTAGCTGCTGTGGTGTAGAGAGTGGTTCCCAGACCTGGCTGGGTATCAAGAATGCTAGGGGGCCATTTTAAAACTTTCAACTCTGGGTGCAGACCCAGAGATTCTGATTTAATACACTCTGTAAACTTGAATTTGGGAACTGATATCGTAGATGTGTATGTAACCTGTTCTATCAGAATCATGTCATTTATATTTGTGTGAGTATTTAATCTTTATAAACTGGATAGTTAGCACTTAACTGTGGAAATCTGAGATTAAACACAAACAAACAGCATGAGTCAATTATAATTCTTTGAAAGGCTGGAGTCTGCAGTAGACAACACAAGCTGGGAGTTTCCAAGGCAGACTAAATGTTGTCCAAATTCTCACCGCTCTCTACCTCCTAATGCTTGAAGGAGAGAAGCAAAGCAGTGTGTGCTTGATTGAAGATGTATGCCTTTATAATATTAAAAATCTTGGCTTTCATAACTACATGAATGGATAAAATTGGGCCCATAGGGAAAGAACATAAAGACTTGCCTTGTCAGCATCCTGTTTTCATGAGACATGGTATGGATGAGATGATGAAATAGATTGATTCAAGTGGACAGATCTGTTTTTGCTGTAGAAAAATGCAGGAAAAGACATGTGCTACTTATAAAACCAACAACAGGATAGGACATGACAGAAAAGGGCTATTTATTTAAGAAAGAATTCAACATTTTTCTTTTCAAAAAGCCTCATTCTTCTGACATTTCAATTTCTATTAAGACCATCACAGAGACCCACATGCTCAGATTTTGTTTGTTATTGCTTTACTGCCTTTATTTTAGAATGTACCATTACCTACAGGTCAAATCTGGCTCCCACCTGTTTTTGTGTAGCCCCCACCCCCAAATTGTTTTTCTCTTTTTTAAATGGTTGTAAAAAAACTCTAGGGATGAATACTATTTCATGGCAGGCAAAAGCCATATGAAATCCAAACGTCAATGTCTACACATGAAGTTTTGCTGGAACACAGCCGAGCTCATTCATTTATGTATAATCTCTGGCTGCTTTTACAGCAGCAGACCTGAGTGGTCACACAGAGGCCGTGAGGGCCACAAAGCCTGTAACACTCACTCTCTGGCCCTTTACAGAGAAGGTTTGCCTCAGCAGACTGTAAGCTCCCTGTGTGTAGGAATTCTATGTTTCTAATGCCTTTATCCTCAGAAGCTTCTAACAGTTCTTAGCACATAGTGAATTCTCAACAAATGCTTGAAGTAACATACATTTTAAACATAATATAGTATCAAATGAGCTGATCTTCTTTCCTGATGCAATCCTGGCAATTTATTCAGGAGGGTCTTAGTATTATTATTATTTTTTAATTGAAATGTAACTATTCCCTTTTTAATTTAAATTGTTCATTTTCAAACTTCACTGATCTTCAGAAATACCTTGAAAACTTGGGAAAACATGGATTTTGGGGACCTCGCCCTGAAAGTCTCTGATTCAGTGGGTCTGGGATGGGACTTGGGAATTCTCCTTTCTAAACAGTTCTCAGGAGATGCTGCTGTGGCTGGTCCAGAGACCACACTCTGAGAACCATGAGTTTAAGGAACGTGTCCCAAAAAGAGTGAGTGGCAGAATCAGCCAAGGAGGTGTGTTAATGATCCAGATTTCTAGGCTTCCCTGCCAGAAATTGTGATTCAGAGTGCCGGGGCTTGGGCCTGGGAATCGGTATATTTACCAAGGCAGCCAAGTGTTTCTGGGACTGCTGGGGGTCAACTGTTTTGGTATCCACATGTGTAACCACTTTCTTTGAGGTGTGCATGCTGCTCTGTGTTCACACAGTTAGTGATGTAGTCACAGAATAACATATTTGTGGGTTTCAATGAGATCATCTTTTACTAGTTTAGTTTTCGACTTTGGTTTTCAAAACTCAAATAAAACCATGGTTGGCTGAATTATTTAACTTTTTGGGTAAAGAGAGCAGAGAAAGTAACTTATCTTGTCTCTGTGGATGGTGGTTTGAGGAGGGAGCAGTTGAAGGTGACAGAAGTTGCCTCTCGATGAAGGATCAGCAACTGGGAAATACTGATGCAGTCTAACAATTGGTTTTTCACTTCTTGGAGAGAACTGCATGATTCTACATGTACATTTCCATTAAAATTTTTAGTTGCTGAGAAGCTGATAAAAGTTAAGAGAATAATTCTTTTAAAAGAAATACAATGGCAAGAATAGTTCTTAGTATGACAAAAAATGCCAGGTGCTAGTGAACACTGTGTAAAGCTTTCCATTTAGAATTTTCTTTCTAGTTGTGTGATGCTCTAACAAAAATGTTCAGTGGTGCAATCAGCTATTGGCTGTGATGGTAGAAGAGATTATATACTCGTTGTAAGCTCATGTCAACCCTGCTTTAGTCACATGGAAGCTAAAGTTCACCTGGGCTGCCCTGCTGAACAAACAGCCTGGATGTCACACAGGTGCTTCCTTAGACGCCATATTTGGCACAACATATGCCCCTGCCCGTTAGTAAAGGAGAGGCCATGTCATGCAGGAGATAATTAAATTAGATTGGGAGCCAGACAATATAGTGTCATGTGGAACTCTGCTCTGTGCTTGGAGTGACCTTGGGAAAGTCACAGTAACCTCTTCAGGCAGTTTCTTTCACTGTAAAGTTGAAGGGGTTTTGTTGGTGATAAAAAGTGCTTTGCAAACCAGAACGCATTGTACCCACATATGGCATTGTTAATGTGATTGCTAATGTGTTCATTAAACACGATTCTTGTCTGGAGGTCTGGAAACATGTAGCTGGTGCAGAGTATGCAATCTGTGCTTGCTTGTTGAATGAACTGAGAGGAAAAATGAGCAAAAGAAAATATATTTGTTTAAAATCAATATAAAAAATGCTTTATAGAGAAGAACTAGACTATAGGTAAGAAATGAACCAAGTGTATATTTTGCAGAAAGGCTCACTTGTTTTCTTGCAGGTATGTGGTTTAGAATTTATTGTTGGCAGTCTTATGTATAGAAACTTACTTTAAAAAAATTTCTATGAATCTGTCTCTGTTAATATGATAACTGTATTAATATTATTTCAGAAAACTAAAAATACTAATGGCATTCTGAGTTCACATTAGATTTATCCAGGGTAAGAAAAATCCTCAATTAAGTTGGGTTATTCTTCAATGCAAAATATAAAAGAATCTGGTATAACTTTATCGACATTTCTGGAGTCTGTAAAGGGACTGCATTCTCATTCATTTCTTGCTGTTTGATTCTATTAGGTCCTAAGGAGTTATACAAAACCAGCAGCTCTTCAGTATGGGTCCTAAGCTAGATGCCTGAACAACTGGAAAGCTTGCAGGTGCTTTTGTGGAAATGCAGAAGTATATAAGGTGGCCTTAGCAAGAGAAAAAAGGACAAAGTGTTTCCATGTTGAAAGGCATTGTTTTATTTAGATTTTTATTAAAGGTTTATTCTATTGTTTTGAGAGAAGACGAGAGAGAGAGAGAGAGAGAGAGAAGGGGAGAGGGAAGGGCCCAGAACAGTCTCCATAGTTGTACATAATTAGTCTTGGCATAGTTTAATTCCATACATGTGGATGCGAGACTGCATGGGGTGGGAACTCAACTGGGGGCCTCCCGTGTGGGAGGCAGCACCGTAGTTAAGCATATGGGTTTTGCATGGGCTGGGGCAAGGCAAGTGCTCAAACTGTTGAGCTATCCAGGTATTATTTTTTAAAATATTTATTTCATTGTTTTGAGAGAAGGTGAGAGAGAGACAGAGAGAGAGAGAGAGAGAGAGAGAGAGAGAGAGAGAGAGAGAGAGAGAGAGAGAGAGAGAAGGGGAAAGGGCCAGGAGCAGTCTCCACATTGTACATTATTAGCTGTGACATGGTTTCATTCTACACAGGTGGACATGGGGCCATGTGGGGTGGAACCGAACCGGGGGTCTGCTGCGCGGGAGGCAAGAACCCAGCTGCCACCCCAGTGGTTACCAGTTGTATTGCAGTTTAGCATAGACCTGTTGTAGCTGGTGCTAGGTAAGACCTAGAGGCCCTTTGACGCATCAGTGTTACCTTGGGAATGTTGAGGGCAAACACAAGGGACAGCTTTGCCAGGCAGGTCAGATCACCAATACCTGGTGGGTAAAATAGAAGAATTGGGGCAGGGGCAGGTGCCACATGCTAGTCTTAAAGGTGTTTGATATGAAGACCGGTGTCCTTGACAAAGCCTGACAATATTATTCCCCAAGAAGGAGGCAAGTTCTAAGAAAAAGACCAATCTACTGTGTCTTTCTAGGAAAAGGAAGGTTTTAAGTAAGAGTCAGAGAGATCCTTTGGCTTTGAACAAACATTCAGATATAGGACAAACAATTGCTGCTTCGGTTCTGTTTTTAAAATTTTTATATATACCTATTAGACATGTTCCCAGGCTGATGAAATATTTTGGGCCCCCATTTTTTTTCTTCCATGGAAATGATTCTCAAAGACCAAAGAACAGAGCTCTGATTATCATTTTGAACTGAATGCGTTCTGGAAAGTTTAAAACATTGTCTTGATTTAAATGACAATTTGAATATAAAAGACCATACAACTTAATTAAGTGCCAGTTGATGGATGCCAATTATCCCACCGTCTCAGCTCCCCTTTTCTGTTCATATATTCTTGTTATGAATTCCTTTACTCTTTCTTGATTAGCCAACTAAAATGCATGACTAAATTCTTCAAGCTTAATTTCTGGCTTGTTTTTTAATTTACATTTTATTGGGCGGCAAGGTATATCAAAGACTCTCCTCCCATTAGCAGAATTTATGCTAGAAAATTGCTTTTACTTTAAAAAAGAGTCTAAACAGGGCAGACATTTCAAGCTGATCTCTTAGTTTTTGAAATTTTAGCAGAAATAAATAAAATGATTAGTTTGAAATTTAATTCATAGTCAATGAGTTAAGAGAAATTCTTGAATTGCTGATTATAGCTAACTCAAATATACCCCCGAAAATGCAATTCACTTTTGGAGTGATTCCAAATGGATTATTTCTGCTTAAATGTGCAGAATTTCCCAATGCTGTGTCAATATTTCAAACAGTATTGAAAAAGTCTATTAGTCACATTGATCTGACTTCAAATCCACTGAATGTAGGTGGTGTCTTACATTTTCTGAGCATAATACATGGACTGAGAGGAGACCCCGGCTTGGATAAATGCAGTCCTGATTTTTCCTAGTGCACTTGCAGAGCTATTGCCCTTTTTCCCTAAAGTTAAAAAAATTTTTTTCTTTCTCTTATGGATAATTTCAAATGTATGCCAGAAAGAGAGCAGTACTGAGCAATGATAGAAGGTCTCACGTCCAGGTATATATGTTTCCATAGGAACAAAACTATTAGTGCATGCGTTTAATTTACATTGATACACTTTCTCTATCTGTGTTTTTTCCAACTTCATCAAAGCTAACATCACGGATGACTCTGCTTGCAAGTGTAAGTGTTCTGGATCTAGGATTCTGTGGCCCAGACCTGACCTGAGCCACACTCACCTCCAACCAGGATTGATGTGTGGTGACCTAGGTGCCAATCCCGGGCCTCTGAGCAGCCCGTGGATTGTTGCATGCCCTCTTCTTCCTGCTCAGCTCTGGATCAGCTCTGAGTGTGGGATGGGCTTTTCCTTTTTTCTTTCTCCTTGGTTCTCATGGGTTGCCTTGGCTGCTGCTCATCCCCAACCCCTAGCCTTCCCGGAAGCCAGTTGAGTCCAATGAGGTTCTAGAACTTCACCCAATCTCCTGCTTGGCCCTTCGTTTACTCGCCTGGTTTTGGTTCTGCCATATGAACACATCTCTCTCAGAGCAGTACCACTGCTTAGGTTTTCCACTTCTACCCACCTGAGTGAATACCCAGCATTGAGTGTCCTGACAGTAGCAATGAAAAACCAGCCACCTTCACATGGGTGTTTGTAGCTGAGTGGATATAGCCCTCTCCCCCAAGTAACTGCCTGGCCTCAGCTCACCCTGCCCTCCCACAGCAACTTCTTGTTGCCTTAGGAACCATACTGTTTGTGATAATTAATGTCATGTGTCAGCTTGGAGGATGTTTGGGGATGACATTAATATTTAAATGCATGAATTTAGAGTAACACTGATTGTCCTCTGTAATGTGGGTGGGTCTCATCTAATCAGTTGAAAGCCTGAATAGAACAAAAAGACTGTCCACCTCTGAGCAAGAGGGAATTCATCAGCAGATTATCTTCAACTTCCACCTGTGCCATTTAGTTCTCCGGGGCCTCGACCTGCTGGTCTTCAAACTGGAATTCTACCAATGGCTATCATGGCTCTTGGGCTTGCCAGCCAGCATGGCAGATTTGGATTTGCCAGACTCCATACATGCATGAGCCAATTCCTTATAATACATCTCTTTCTGTAGATATAAACATCTTGTTGATTTTGTTTCTCTGGAGAACCCTGACATACACAGCCTTGTGTTGTAGTACCACAAACCAGAACACTAGTATACTCGTAAATGTACAAATGTGTTTATATTTACCGTACCTCTGTGTACTCTTATATGCCTAGGTCAACTGTGGGAAAAAATGGAACTTTAGGTTGATTTTGGATTGGAGCTCAAATAGGCAATTTTGTTTTCTATAGTCATGGGAGAGAGTGGGCCAAAGAGCCATCCAACAAAAGGCTTCAGGCATTTGCAGTTGCTGTTCCCTCTACTTGGAATTCTCTTCCCTCAGAGAATTGTATAGATTGTTCCCACTTTTTCATTTAAATATAGATTCAAATGCCCTTCTCACAGAAGCCTATCCCAACCACTGTTTAAAATAACACCCTCCACCACCCTGCATGGCCTTACCTCGAATGATATTTCTTTGTAGCACTTCCAACCACCTAACATTTTATTTTGTGTGTACTAATTTGCTCATTGTCTAACTCTCCATTAGTAGTTAAAGTTCATGGACTTTGCTTTATTTGCTGCTATAGCCTTGGTGCCAGGATGGGGACCTTACATAGACTAGATGTTAGGGAAATATTTGTTGAGTGAATAAAGAAGTGAATGAATGTTATATATAATAGAATAATTAATACAAGGCTTGTGAGTTTATGTACCACTTAATTTGAGCATAGTTAGAATCCTACAGCAAATGTTATACTACTTTAGTGAAAAATATAATTTCCTGTAAGAAATATGTTACAAGGTTGAGAGGTCATGATAAGATTACATTACTGGGAAGTTAATAGAAAAATTATGGAGTAAAAAAATATGCATTAAAGAGAAACATTGTGGTTGTGATGACAAGGAATATAGGATGTCTGGAGTAAGAGTTTAAGAAGACCTTTGTCCCACATGGCTGATTTCCAACTATGCCGGTAGTTCACGGGCCCTCTGTGGTCCCTGGAATGTGGATGTTCTCCAGCCTTCTCTGGCTTTTCTTACTGCGAAGTGTGATTTTAACAGAGCATGTGAAAACTTATGTGAAAATAAACAGGGAGAGAAGGATATTAGGATATCATTTTTTATTCCTAAGGTAATAAATAGTGTGGCTAGTGAACATCATGTGTCTATTCTTCC
Organism: Craseonycteris thonglongyai; assembly: GCA_004027555.1. NCBI lineage: Eukaryota > Metazoa > Chordata > Mammalia > Chiroptera > Craseonycteridae > Craseonycteris > Craseonycteris thonglongyai. Next base: position 13,283 of record PVKE010016920.1, on the reverse strand, counting down.
AGATGCTGGTTTTATAGCATAAGCAGGTGGTCCATATAAAATAATGGGACTGATGAATGGAAAAGGATCTCATATGATGGAGTTGCATCTCTCTGTGCTATAGAATAGCTGTGTCTGCATTCAGCGGGCAAAGTGAAGGAGTGATACCCCATGTTGAACACCCACCAGGGTGGAAATAACCCTCAAAGGCCATGGCAGTCTTACTCAGAGCCTCCGATCACTGCCTCTCCCCTGCTAGCAGAGTGCATTTTGACTGCATAACAGCCAAGCAGTGGACATGGGGGAATTGCTTCCCATATCTGAGAATGGCTCTGGGGTCCACAGCCAGATGAGCTGTGGGAGGAGAACAGCCTTCAGAGTCGGCCAAATGTCAGATTGAAACCTGGCCTTGCTTCTCGTTGTTTGGATGAACTTGGCTAAATTATTAAATCTCTTTGAGCTATAGTTTTTTTCATTTTTAACGTATGAATAATTGTATTTACCTGGTAGGGTTACTGTCAGGGCCTCATCTAGCACATAGTAAAGATTTGAAAGATGATCATTTTTCTCCTACTCTCCTTCATTTGCAGCTAATTAGGTATTTTGTTTTTATTTATTTTTTCCTTTGACATGTCTACCTCTCATAGCACACATAGAATTTATGATGTGGAAGGCATCTTATAGGTCATGTAGGTCAACCCCTTCCTTCCATCTCTTCTTTCCACTTTATTCTTAACACACACACACACACACACACACACACACACACACTTCTACTTCCTTTCACATTTCTGGTCATAACCATAAATGATAAAGTTTATGCTATTGGATATTCCCCAGATTTCCCTAAACCAGATAATGATTTCTTTCCAATGAAAGTATTTCTTTGCAATAAAAGTAAAAGTATTTATTACTATTTGTAATTTGCTAAAACCTACTTCCTCTCTTGCAATTGCTAACGCAAATCATAAACGGAACTCCCGTGCTAGGTAGACCCTGTCCTTTTCCCATTTTGTCCCTTCTAGAGAAGTGAGTTTTAAAAGGACTTTGACATGTTTCCCTTTGAACATTTGAAAACATATAAGCACAATGTATCTCATATTTGTAACTAGAACTGTTTTTGTTCATTCATGTTTATAGTAAAAAACATGTTTACAGTAAAACATGTTTATAGTAAAAAGCAACAACAACAAAAAACCAACTTTATAGCTGCAGTATCCCACCACTTAACCCTGAAAAGTAATTTTTTATTCTTGTGAGAAAAGGAAGTATTTTTTAGTTGAAATACGATTTATATACAATAAAATTCATTGATTATAAGTTTTATGAGGAAACAAGTAGTTTTAAACTCATAACCTAGTGTGTGAGTTTAAGACTACTGATTAAAAAACAAAACAAAATACAACACAACAAAACAAAACAAGGCAAAACAAAACAACAAAACAAAACCCAAAAGACAATGCAGATTGTGTTCAGAACTTGAAAGCCAGAATTGTAAGTATCAATGTATGAACACTGAATTTCCTTCTGCCTTCAGCTCCGTGGTAATTACTGCATGTGGTAGTACCTCTTACAGAAGAAATTTGGTCTTTGAAAAGGCCAAATTGTAAAATTTGTAAATTATTAAATCTGTAAAATTGTAAAGGCTGATTATAATCCTGATTAGCTTCATTACTGATAATATTACCAAGTTCAAGTCTTTTCTTCCACTCAAAGTTCTATGATATGTTAAGTAAACCTGGTCCTCTGATTTGCTCCATCAAAAACTCCCCGTCTCTTATTCTGTGGTCAACAGAAAAGGTATAAGACTACCGAAATTTCTTAAAGCACACAACTGCTCCTGAATTTTGTCACTGTCAGACCTATATATTCTTCATAATTTTTGGCTTAACATTTGTGGTTAAAATAACTTGTGAGAAACCCTAATTCTAAGGTATGGATCCATTTTGAATGGGGATAATATTAACTCCATCACATTGCTCTGAGGATGAAAAGGGCATTTTATACCTGGAAAAATTTAGGTTACTGTGCTATAAGATTCATACCCTGTCTGATAGCAGTTCCCCCATCTCATGTAACTGGGATTATGAACATATTCTGAACTATTTCTCAGAAGTCAAAAAAGAATTGTGCAATCAGATGATTTATGATGCATTTCAGTTGATTAAAAATGCTTAACATTCTGTGTTTAAAAATTCTTCTTTCTTAATGAAAAGAATAACTGTCTTTGAAACATGTTGCTTCCCCCAAGCAAGAAAGCTCTAAAGGGTATCATGCAATAAATAACAATGGATATAATTTTAATCCTAATGAACTACAAATATTATATCCTAAGGAAAAATATCTCTCACTTCATCAATTCTGTCCCACCATAATGAGACACTCTTGTGTGCTGCCAGCTCAACTTCATGTCACATCTACTGAATGTCATTGGGTTATCAGACAGATGACCTTAGTGGGAAGTCACCAAAAGCCACAAGAGTGCCTGAAAATTCTGGTGATAAAGGTGCAGCCCTAATCTCAATTTTCTCTTAATACCTCACATTTTTGAGTACCTATTTTATTTGTGTCAGATGAAAATTTCAACATGGAATCCACAGTGTAATGGAGAAATAGCCACCTAAGCAGATACAAAACAATTGAATTAAGAGCAGCAAAAGAAGTTTGTACAGGGTGTTGGAAGTACCCAGGAGAGGGGCATGTAACTTGGATGATAGGGAGGGGAGGTGTGTGTGGGGCATAGTCAAGGAAGGTTTCTTGGAGAAGAGACATCAAGTCTTTTTAAAATTTTTTTTTAATTTTTATTTATTTTGACGAGAGAGAGAGAGAGAGAGAGAGAGAGAGAGAGAGAGAGAGAGATAGATACAGAGACAGAGACAGGGAGAGAACTGAACTGGGGGAGCTCCCAGTTCAGCATATGGTTCCGCCCGGGCCAGTGCCGGGATTCGATCCTGGGTCCCCGGTGCTGCAAAGTGAGCGCTTAACCCACTGAGCCATCCCGGCTTCCCCATGAGACATCAAGTCTTAAAGGCTGACTAGGAGATCTGAAATGCCCATGATCTGTTTATTCAAAATCACCAGCTGTAAAACACAAAGCCATGGAGAGAAAATGACTGCACATTTAAATCTTTATCACCCATCTCACTTTCTGGATTGTAACTGAAAGCAGAGGAAAGAGGCAGTCTCTTCACTCCAGAAGCACAGGCAGAAAGGACAGGAAACCCCACAGGGAACTGGAGGCCCTGGCTAGGGCAGCTTCCCACCTGCTGGGCAGCCCTTTTCTGGATGGCTCTATCGCATACTTGTCAGTGGGAAAGGTTATGAATTTTCAGAATCTGTGGACTCTGGTGTGAATGCAGCAGGGAGTCTAAGTAAGCGGAGGTGTCAGTTGTCAGATTGGCAAGTGTCTTAATCCAGGGCTGAAGGCGGAAGCTGGACTGTCATCAGCTTCCTGACGAAGGATAAATTGAATGCAGACAGCCAGGGCCTAGGACTGCCAAATAGATCTTTAGGACTGAAATACAACTGCTATATGTAAAACTCTGAGAAGCACCCCCACACCCCAAACACATCAGTGTCCTGTTTAGAGTTAGAACATGTTACATGAGAAATGCTCATAACAATTAATATCTTGAGGCCAGTTTTCTGCCTCCACGGGAAGGCAGCAGTTTGCCATGGCTGGCGTCTGTCATACGTTCAGGAAGTCTCAATTCTCTCATGCATACTCAGCCCCACACTGCTGGCCACAACACACACATCTGGAGAAAGTGCGTAGTGTGGGTGTACAGGTAAATTTGTGTGTGTCTGTCTCTTTTTGTAACTGTATGGGGGGTATGTCTGTGTGTACATAGATATGTGTATGTGTCTGTCTGACTATTCATGTTTGTCATGTCTTTATGTGGGGGCACGTGTGTATGTATCTCTCTGTATCTTTCTGTACATGTATGGGTACGTGCATGTATCTGTGTAGCTGACTTCACATACCTGTGCAGGTGGGCTATGCATGTGTGTCTGTCTTGCCTGTGTATGCATGTAGAGGATTGTGTCAAGATATCTCTGTGTGTGTTTGTGTCCACACACATGTGGACAATGTATGTCTGTGTACCTGTCTGACTGCATGTGTGTGTGCGCATGTGTGAGCTTCCAGGAGACACTTAAGCCCCAGGCTGATTTCCTCTGTGATAACTGATGGCACCGAGAAAGGACACTGCTGCTCTTTAGTGTCTTCCCCAGGTATGTGGCTGTGCCCGTGGCACCTACACAGCACTGTAGGCTTACACCCAACCACCTCAGAGGCTCCAACGGGAGGGCTGAGCAAAGGCCTTTACCTTCTTGCAGCTCAGAAAGACCTGCCAGAGCCAGAAAATGAAATTCAAGCTCAGTCATATCTGCTGCTGGAAATCTATTAATATTTTACCAGTTTTTTCCCCACAGGCTTGCCATGAGGTAGGATAGGTCTGCAATTATCACATTTTTCTTACACATATGTGACAGATTTAAGAATAGAAAAGTCTAAAGTCACATAGTTAATCAGAGGCAGAAGTACTGGTGTCACTGGTGGCTGTATCATTAGCTATTTGAATTCTCATGGCTCATTTGTTCCTTCTGTAACTATAAGTATATACCTATCCACTGACTTCTTTCCCCAGGAATGAGCACACTATATTTTCTTTGGAAAATGCCACAAATGCTTTCTTTCTTGTTCCTCACGTTGTGTTTGAGTTTCATCTGAATTTATTTGGCTGAAATAAGCTATAATTTTTTAGACAATTTTGTCAAATAAACTATAAAACTGTTTAGCCAATTTTTGATTCCCCAGTTTCAAAAGTGGGCTCCTCTCCCAGTCTTTCTTGTCTTTGGAAATTCAGACATGTCTCAGTGACATATTTTTGCTTAATTTTCCAACTTTCTGCTTGGCAGATGCATGTGCAATTTAAAGAAATATCTTCTTAAATATTTTAAAGTCAACTGAGCTGATTGGGGGTGGAGGGAGGTATTAATGTTCTAAACAGTAGAATTTGAAGTTGAAGCATTGGTGAATATTATGGTTTTCAGAATTAACCCCATGGAGTGTGAGTATACTATCATGGTCTTTAATTGAATATTTTACGAATTAAACAACAACAACTACAACAACAACAACAACACACACACACACACACACACATGCACACACAGCAGAGAACCACTCATGGCCTCTGCAGGGCCGTGCCCTGGAAGAAATAGAGAGGGCGCCTCCCCAGCTCACAGCTCATGCTGTGTGGTCTCCATCTTTCTCACCCCATGATAGTCTTATGTCTTGGGGTCACATAACTCGTGTAATGTGGACTTTCAGAGCTGGAGAATCTTTGTAATTATGGCCTCACGGAACCCTGAGCCTTATCAGGTGCCTAACCCGGGAAGAGCCACACCCTGATTTCGAGCCTGCTGACTCCTAATCGGGACATTTTCCTCGCTTGGACGTGGGGCTCTTCAGTCGCTTCCCACTGGCTACAGGTGAGGGTCAATTCCACAGCATGGTAAATGAGACCCTCACTTTCTGTCTCCTGCCCATATGTCTAGACTAGTTTCCTGCCCTTCCTCCCTTGCCACTTCCCACTCAAGAAATATGGAATGGCTTGTCCATGCATTGTGGCGTTTTACATCTTCCTGTTTTTGTACTTCCTGTACCTTCTGCCTAGAATGCTCCCAGCTACCAGTGTAATCTGAGAGGTGTCAAGAAAACTCTCCAGCTCACCTAATCTCTCACATGGGCACCTGACACACCATTGATAATTCCTTTTATACTCAGCTTTGCGTCTCTTGGTGCTTTTCCCCCCATGATTCATCTTGTTTCTGAGAAGACCACAACTTAAAATTTCATTGGTACTTTAGTGTGACTGAGTTTTCTGGCTGCTTTGATGCTGGGGACAACTAGGTGGCTGGGCAACAGGGATGCTGAAAGGGGCAGGAAGGCAAGAATGGGGGCTGTTGAAGGCAGTGTCCTCTGATTAGGGTTTTACTTAGGCCCAGCCCAGTGACTATACCATACAAATATCAGATGTTTCTGGATGACAGCTGTGTGTCAGAGGTTCAGCATGTGAACATGTTGATGTGCCAGGTTCTCACTTGTGGGGGGTTCTCTGTTAAATCTAACACACTGATCAAAATGTTTATACTGTTCTAATCTATTCATTCCTTCCATGAGAATTTGAAAATGAGAGAGACAATAAAAGCCAATAGAAAAGAAGTAAATGAAAATTTGTTAGTGCTTCATGATTGTGCCTCTCAAAAACTGGATGTTCTGGTTATCTATTGCTGAGGAGCAGACCACAAAAGAAGTGGCTTATGATGACACTAATTTCGCTCAGGAACCTGCAGTTGGGACAGGGCTCAGTAGCTCATCTCTGCTCGACTTGGCATCAGTTGGGGCAGCTCAAAGGCTGGGGTTGAATGATCTGAAGGCTCCATCACTCACATGTGAGGCAGACGATGACGGCTGTCTGTTGAGAGCCAAGCTGGGTTGTCAGCTAATTACCCATGGGTGACTTCATCCTGTGGCCAATGTGTCCTCACAACCTGTGGCTGGATTCCAAGGTAGGCATTCCAAGAAAGGGCATCAGGACGTCAGGAGAAAACCTTATCTCCTTTATGACCTTGCCTAAGATATTATTCAGACTCATTTGTATCATGTGCCATTCAATCTCGCAGCCACAAAGCCCTGCTTAAGTCCAAGAACAAACATGTGGGACCAGAAATACTTCTATGGCCATTTTTAGAAAATTCAGTCTACTACGTGGAGCATAACAAATTTTAATTGACTTGTTATTCCTGGTTTTCTTGTTCATTCCAGCCAGCACATTCTTCTTCAGGGTGGGTTGTGTGGTGGCTAAGTAAGTCTTTTACATGCCTAAGTAATTATGGTATTTGGTTTCTTTTTAAATGAGACCTGGCTTTCATCACCAACATCTATTTGTCCAGAGAGAAAAACTTTTGTGTGTATAACAATTAGATCCAATGTGGTTTTTGTTTAAAAGCAACCTCACAAACTGTTGTACTAGATTAAATTCAGGCCTGTTCATGTTAGTTTTTAACTCTTTGATGTAAAAAAAGGAAAGATTTACAGGAAACTTGAAATATCGATTTGAATACACATAGGTTCTTCCCTACAACAGTTTAGCTAGCACAACGTCTTTGATCAGATACCTAAGTTTTCTGGAGTGTAATTGAAGTACATTTGACCCCTGAGCAATGTGGTGGTGGGTTGAAAATTTATGTATAACTTTTACCTTTCCTGAATCTTAATTACTAATAGCCTGTTGTTGAACAGAAGACTTACGGATAGCATAAACAGTTGATTAACACATACTTTGTATTTTATATGCATTATATACTATTAATATATTCTTACAATAAAGCAAGCTAGAGAAAAGAACATATTATTAAGAAAATCATAGGAAGAGAAGTACATTTATAGTATTGTACATATTTATTGATTATAACCCATATGATACAAGTGAACCCACATGGTTTAAGCTCACATTGTTCAAGGGTCAGCTGCAGTTGACTAGAAATGTGTTGATTTGAAAAAAGCTGCTAATTAATTGTGTTTGAGATAAGTGGCATAGTTTCAATGAACCTATTCCTCTAAAGAGGTTAAAGATAAGGAAAATCTTATGAAAATTTGCTCTTGAGAAAAATAGTAAAGGGTTTAAAAAATTTAACAGTATTGAGATATTTGTGATTACGTATGCCCCTTAGTTTTTGGACGTCTGAACTATTCTGTAGCTTGTCTTTAGTCTTACTCAACCTGCATCGTCCTGAATCCACGCATTTTTCCAAATGGCTGGAAAACTTTGTAAATCAGGAGATAAAGTCTTGGTTCTGCCACTCACTAGTTGTATGACCAGAAGCAAGACTCAAAATGTGTATATTCCTCATTTATAGAATGAAGGAATTTGACTAAACAGTCTCTAAATTTACTTACCTTTTAAATGATGTATAAAAAATAACATTTAATGGAAGAGAATATGATAAAGCAAAATAGTAATTTGAAGAAATAACAACTTTTTATTCTGATGTTGAACTAGTAATTAGAAATGATCAAAATCATATATTTTACTTAGATATGGATTTCAAAACCTTTTATTTTCCATCAAGCAATTGTTCAAGCTCTCTGGAGACTTTTCAGGGTCTTGTTTGGACTTGATTAAGAGAGCTGTCAGCCCTTGGTTTGTTTGATATGACTTTATTACATGTTGAGAAGCTGATGGTTACTTAATAAATACTATTTGACAAGGGCAAAAATAGGACAAAGTTCTTTCCATCTTGAATATGTCTGAAAACATCAGTCTTATGAAGGCTTGCCGATAAGAAAGCCATACCCATATTACAGATAGACAAAAGGACACAGGGAGCTTTATTCTAGGCCAGTTGCTAATGCCAAGGTCTTTATTCTTTGGAAGTTTTGATCACTGTGATAGATTAAATATTCATGGTCATTCTGTACACCTTTTAATTCAACTGTTATTTATAGACCTCCCACTCCAAAGTAGATGCTTAGTATTAGAATTTCAGCAACAAAAGTAAATGGCACTTGGTGTCTGTCTTCAAGGAATCTAGTGGCCAACAGAGTGTCATTGCTTACTCGGAGCACTCAATAAGCTATAAAACCTCTTAAAGGGTTATTACAGCAACTCTCTTTTGTATCTATTAAAATATTATTTTGCTATTAACAAAAATAATAGCAAGCTTTTCTTGAGCTCTTATAACATGTCAGCTATAATGCTATGTACTTTATTTTCATTACCTCATGCAATATTCATTGTAAGGGGTCTTTTTAACACAACACCTACAGTCAGAGGGTCTGGGTTCAAATTCTAATTGCCTAATAGTTATGATGACCTGAAGCCTCACTGAATTGACCTTTGAGGATTAAAGGAGATAATTATATAAAATACTTAATGTAGTGTCAGGAATAGTAAATGTTCAATAAATGGTAACTACTTATTTCTGTTACTATCAGCTCTATCAGGTGGGTGATTTAGAAAAGTGTGGCTTTGAATAGGAAAATAACTTGCCCAGTCACAAATCTCTTAAGCAGCAAAATTGGAATGGAATTAATTGTTGTTTAATGCCAAAGTTAATACTTCTAAACTATAATTTTGCCTAATAGGAAAAGTGATAGAACTTAATAAAAGATTTCAGTTCCTTTAATTCTGTTAAGTGATCAATACTTGATACTTCTAAGAATTCTGTAATCAAAATCTCAAATTACCTAGTTTGGTATGTCAAAGATTTGCAAGTGAACAAATTCAATTTTTTTTTTAATCTATAGTTTCTGGAACTGGAAAAATAGTTTGTGGGAGAAAGAAAAAGGGCAGAAAAAAGAACAGGGATTATGGGTGTCCCTTTGAACAGGGAAAAGTCCTGAATTATTCTTTCTAAAACTTTTGATCTATTCTTTCCCTAAAAGAAACTTATATATGTTTGTTATTATTTTGTATTTTATAAAACCCACATTATACAGGGTCAAATGTCTAAAATTTATTAGGCTTAGTGAAGTAGAAATAGTTGATGAGAACTCTCCAAATAGAGTTATAGAATGTGATCAGATATTCACTCACATGCCACATCAGGGGTGATTTATTCATTTTAGGGCCAAAGAGCAAATTCCTAAGGCACTTTAGGAAAACATGAATGAGAGGAGTATGGAAAAATAGACTGGAATGAGAAAAAATGAATATTTTGAGACAGGCAATCAAAACTAACACAGAATATGGGAGTAGAAATCGAATAATGATGTTAGGGAAAGAAGAAAATTAAAAAATAGCTCTGAGCTTACAAAGAGATTCTGTTTGACTGCTCAGTCCCCAAGCTTGTGTACATAATAGACATGGGAAAAATTTGAAAAGAGTGCTCTCTGTTGTTTTCAAACTTGGGCAAAATCTTGAAATCATGACAATCAATTGAAAAAGCAAAATTTTGCCAAATAAGAATCTCTATTAAAACAATGCTACAGTGTTTATTTCTTGAAATACAAAATCAAGGATGTTACCAGTGAGGTCACATCACTTTTGTTATGTGATATAGGAGACCCCCCTCTGGTAAGACATCTATAAATATGAACCTCTGATTTTTCAGTCTCTTAATCAGGAAAAAGAAGGTGAATTTCGGTTAAACACGGTTGTAGCCAATATAATCAGCCACAAAGAAGTCATTTAACATAATCAGAAACTCAATTTAGCCAATGTAGTAAAAAGAACATTGAACTAGATATCAGCATGCCACAGCCTGCCATTGGTTAGTTAGTAACTGGACAAGTGACTCATTTTCTCATCTGTAAAACCAGAGGCTTGGCCTGTCTCTGTGATTGGGCCTCTGCTAAACAATACAAAAGCTGAATACTGGTTAGAGTTATACTGTAGGCCTACAAAAGTGTTTAGATGAATATGAGACCCAGTTAAAAAACAAACAAAAGAAAACGTCAATATATTTTTTTTATAAAGCTACTTGTCATTTTTAAACTCTGTTTATCCTGTTGTTTTTTTTTATTAAAACGTTCTTTCTCTTATCAAATAATTGTGAAAGCAGATGTCCCTTTTAGGGCAAACCAAATTCTCTCTCTTCATCTCCCTTTTCTTCTATATTCTAGTCACTTGGAAAATCGGATATTCAAGGACTGCTACTCTGCATCATTTCTAAGGACCCTCCCATCTCCAATGTTCCATTTGTTTGCTTGTGATCCAAAGTAGTGCTGCAGAATGTGTGTGTGTGTGGTGGGAAGTTCTCTCTTAAACGTTTTACGTTTCTAGCCCCTCCCCTGCCCATATATTGGCACATGTCTGCCTATGTTTGGTTAGATTCAGCAAGATGGATCCTAAAGGGAAAGCCATGGATCTAGAATTTGTTGTATCTCTCTGAGTGAGGCAGAAAAGGGAGGAAGGCCGTGTGCTATGAGGTCAGGCTCTCTGGAGGGCCTGGCAGTGGGCAGTAGGAGTGGCCAGGGAGCATTGGTGTGGGGCCTCCATGGCTTGGGGAGGAAATGAGTGTCCTCGTGAGCGGCAGCCATGGAGGACGCTGAGAAGTTCACGTGCACAAGCAGCCACAAGGAATGTGTGTGTCAGGAGGAAATGTGGCTCTGGCCTCTGAGGTGAGGTGACAAGAGTAAGTCCAGATCTCCCTCTTCAAAGGCCACTAGTATAGAGAGGCTTCAGCCCACGAGATCAGGTCTGATGTTTGCCTAGCCATTCAAGTCTTGAGGGGGAACTCAGACACTTAGCTGAATCTTAATACCGGTACTTAAGCAGAGGTTCGATGTCAGAGAAAGACAGCTCCAAAGGGTGCCGGGTGCCAAGAGTGTTGAGGTTCACGGCTTAAGTCCCCCTGTGTAAGGCACACTTGGTGGGGACTGGAGAAGACTGAACACGTTATTTTGACTCAAGTAGTTCATATTTAAAGGGTCCAGGCCATAAGAACAGCAGAGCCCAGGAATAGGGAGATGCCTTTAGCAGGATGCTTTGCTTGACATCTCACAGTGCTGTCCATTAAAAAGGCAGGAAAAAAGAAACTGGGCTTTGTTAAAACAGTCATTACACTTAGTGAGCACACCAGCAAATGACTTGAAATGTATTTTTACTTTACCCCTAGTTCTGAGATTCACTACATCGCCTTCTGTATCTGTGCATGCCTGTGTGTGCATGTGTGGCTAAATTATAAACATCCTCTAGTCGTTATTTCCGGGTTCTGAATCCATTTGCTATACACTTCTTTAACTTCAGTATTCATACCTAAAATTATTTTTTAGAAGTTTATTTCTGTTTTCAAGTTCATTAGACTTCTTACTGCTTCCCTCTGCTTTCTCCTGCATAGATGCTGACAGGCTATAGGTCTTAAGGTTATATATATTCAAAGTTGCATATATTTATAACCAGATCAGATAGTGTTATAATTCAACTGTCAAACAATTTAGAAAACTCAAGAGGAAGAGGAAAGTCAGCTACTTATTTATCCATACTTTTGCTTACCAGGTTCTTTCTTTCTTCTTGATGTTTCGCGTTCCCTTCTTTCATTTCCTTTCTGTATAGGAAACTTCTTTTAGTCGTTCTTCTCGGTTAGGTCTGCTAGTAAGAAATTCTCTTAGTTTATTCTCATCTGAGAATGTCTTGACTTCCCCTTTATTCCTAAAGGATATTTTCACTGGATGTAGAACTCTAGGTTGGCACTCTTTTCCTTCAGCTTTTTTCATTGGCAAAATATTTTGCCATTTCCTTCTGGCTTCTGTAAATTCTAATGGGAAGTCCACTAATAATTCAAATTATTTCCCCCTATGAGTTAGGCATCATTTCTCTTTGGCTGCTTTCAAGATATTTTTTCTTTGTCTTTAGTTTTCCGAAGTTTGTGATCTACTTTAGTGTGGATTTTTTGGTGAGTTATCCTGTTTAGCATTTGCTTAGCTTTTGAATGCACAGGTTTATGTCTTCTGCCAATTGGGAAAGTTTTCAGCTATAATTTTTTCTAATACTCATTTACCTATGCTCTCTTTCGCTTTTTCTGGGCCTTGGTGACATGACTGTTAGATGTTTTCTTATAGTCCAGATTGCTGAGGTTCTGTTAATCTTAATTTAGTTAATGTTAATCTCTTTTTAGTTTAGTTAATCTCTTTTGTTCAAATTTGGTAACTTCTATTTTTTATCTTCCAGCTGACTGAGTCTTTCTTCAATCTCCTCCATTCTGTTATTGAGCCAGTCCATTGAAGTTTTTATTTTGGTTATTGTATTTCTCAGTTTTAAGATTTCCATTTGGAGGGAAGCCAGGATGGCTCAGTGGGTTAAGCGCTCACTTTGCAGCCCCGGGGACTGAGGATCGAATCCTGGCCCCAGCCCATGTGGACCCATATGCTGAACTGGGGAGTGCCCCCAGTCCAGTTCTCACCGAGGTGAGACCCTGGCCCAGTTCCTGCCCTGTGCAGCCATGCGCTCGCCTGTGGAATGAAACTATGTGGAAAAACCAATGATGTGCAACTATGGATACTGTTCCAGGCCCTCCTCCTTCTCTCTGTTTCTGTATCTCTCTCTCTCTCTGTGTCAAAACAATGGAACTAAATCTTAAAAAATAAATAAATAAAAATTTCCATTTGGTTCTTCTTTGTATCTTTCTATTTCCTTGCTGAAATTTTCTATTTCTTTGCTGAGACTTTCTATTTTTTTTTTCATTTATTTTTTATTTTTATTTTTTTTTTTAATTTATTGTTAAATTTGGTTGGTAACAATTAGACAGTTTACAGATGTACAAGTCCACCTCACATCATTCATGCATCGTATTAT
>PVKE010016919.1:0-31389 GCA_004027555.1 Craseonycteris thonglongyai | reverse complement strand
ATGAAGGCCAACCTGAATTATTACTACATACCGATGTCAGATGGCTAAGCAGAGGTAAATTTCTGCAGCGATTTTGTGATTTATTGCCTGAAATTATAGATTTTCTTCATGAACAAGATGGAAACTGTGAAAATTTAAATGATGAAACTTGGCTTAGTGACTTAGCATTTCTTACCAATTTTACTTCAATATTAAGTCATTTAAATTTATAATTACAAGGTAAAAATAAAACAGGAATTGATATGATCCAGGTTCTTTTAATTCCCCTGGACGTGAGTTTTTTGGCCTTTTAAATAATTATTGTTGTTGTTTATTATGTAGGTAGATAAGCCGTATATCTATATTTCAGTACGAGGTGTACTCAGCGAGCTACTGATAGTTTAGCAAAAAGTAAGTCATATTATTCTTTCATGATAAATTTTTCTGGCCCCCAAAAAAACGCAAAAGTGAAATATTGAAATCAAATTATCAGCCATACTGTGCATTTTTATAACAACTTTTTCATATTTACGAACAAATAGTACAACAACTTATACATTGCAGTTGATAAAAAAATTAAATTGCATTTTAAGTTAGTAAAAATCTATCTTGAAAAAGTGTCGCAAAATCAAATTTTTTAGGTACCGCATGTACGGAATGCTGCTATCAAAAGTTGGGTCTGGAAATTTATTTTCTTCATGAGCGTATACCTTGAAAATTTAATAAGTGATTTAAAAAATAAAAAATAGTTTTGAACATATATTTTACTTATCTACCCATACCTCGCTGGAATGCACCTTATACTGAAACAGTGTATAAACACAGTATGCATTTCACACCCCTTCTTCCCCCTTAGACTACACTTATGACAACAAGTTGATCGTGACACACTTTTAAGACAAAAAGTAGATCTTATATAGAGAAAAGTTGGCTACCCCTGTTATAGAATACAAAGGATATAATAGTATAAATGTATTTTATAAAAGTAACCTCTGACTATAAACAGAAAAAAGATAAATCTGAGAGAAAATTTGTTAACAAAACAACAATTTAAAGGATTATAAAACATTACAAAGTGATATCACATTTCTTAAGGACAATGACATTTAATCTATTAAATGTGAACAAATAGAGATGAAATTTATCTGTGATAAAATATCACACCACACATTTTATTAAAACAGTAATCCATTTAAATCATCTGAAACATGGAATTAAATAATAAGAGTAGCTATGAACTTAGCCACACTTTTCATATTTTCTTCCACTCTTTGCTGAAAAAATCTATGTGGTATTGAGAAAGTATGAAAAATGTTACTTAACCTCCAAATCTTTTTCACAAAGACCAAAATTATTTCTGTAGCAGAAAACATCAAACAAAGCTCAAAAAATTCAACCTCTAATAATCAGCAGAGAGCAAGCATTATTTTCTAGTCATCATGGTGTTTCAACATTATAAACAACCACTTTTGGATAAAAAGACACATACATATTTGAGGATGCTTCAAAATCAAGCCCAAACTAAAAATGTTTATAGCATCGAAACTAAAAGCTTATAAAATAAATTTCAAAATATTTTGGAGATGCCAGGATAGATCAACAGGTTGAATACTTGCCTTGCAACCAACCGCAAGGTTCAAAGATCCAGTCTTGGCCCTGGGCCTGTGCAAACCCATGTGCTTAACTGCTGTGCAACTGGTAACCAATGAGCCTCTCGGTGAGGGTTCTTGCCTCCCATGCGGGAGGCCCCTGGTTCAATTATAGCCCTGTGCGGTCCCACATCCACCTGAATGGAATGAAACTATGTCACAACTAATGATGTACAACTGTGGAGACAGCGCTGGGCCCTTCCCCCTTCTTTCTTTCTCTTTCTTGCTTTCAAACAATAAAAAATAAATCTTTAAAAAATGTATTTTTTAAAGCGCAAAAGTTGTTATTCAGGAAAATAGTTATTCAACCAATTTTAACACAAGTAGTCCCGCACCTCAAAAAAGGACGGAAACTCAAATTTGTATTTAGAAAAAGATGTCTTCCTTTTAGCATCTTATTAACAAATATGCCTATAGATAATATAGGCTTCAGAGCTAAAATTATTGTATTCTCATTGGTAAATGCATTAATAGAATATGAAACAATTTGTCTTGATATTCTCATTTTCAACATAATCAAATTGCTAGTTTTTATCATACATCCTAACACCTATTCAAATTAAATAAACAAAATCAAAATCAAAATAAACCAGGCATTGTACCTCCTTTGAAATTAATTACTCAGAGCCATTAATTATCCTACAGATTTCCAATTAATAAATGGCATTTTTCATCCATAGATCTAGGTCATGACTCCTCTAAAACTCTTAATTTTTTAAAAAATTATTTTTATTGTTTTTGACAGAGAGAGAGAGATACAGAGACAGAGAAAGGGGAAGGCCCAGAACAGTCTCCATAGTTTTTCCACATAGTTTCATTCCACAGGTGGGAGTGGGGCTGCACAGGGCAGGAACTGGGCCGGGGTCTTTACCCTGATGAGAACTGAACTGGGGGCACTCCCCAGTTCAGCATATGGGGTCCACACGCGTCGGGGCCGGGATTCAATCCTCGGTCCCCGAGGCTGCAAAGTGAGCGCTTAACCCACTGAGCCACCCCAGCTTCCCCTAAAACTAATTTTTACATACATATTTGGATGTTCATTAAGTGACTCTAACAGCTATACAATTAAAATCACTAAATTTTCAAATGCTAATCTACCTGATTATGTATAATCTATGAACTCTCCAGTAACATTTATAAAATAAGCCCAATAATTAAACAATGACAAACAGCAAAACCTATTGGCTCTATCTTCAGAACATACCCAGAATTCAACTTATGTCCAGAGACCATCCTGTTCTAAAGCACTATGTTCTTGGCTTAGATAACTGCAAAAGCTTTCTAAACTGTTTGTTTGTTTTGCTTTTAATATGAGGGGTGGTCAAGAAATTTGCAGAACAGGGGTTATCAGAGGTGGAATATTAGTGCACACAGTTTGATCAGTTTGATTGTGTGGTTTATTATTAGTGTATGTACCAAATTTCAGCCTATTTGCATCTGGGTTATTTCAGATAATGCCAAAGAAGCACATCAAATGTAATCCCACATATGGGAAAAAATTGAATTTTTCACTGTCATTCTTCATAAAACAAGGAAAAACACCTCAAACCATTTTGGAAGAGATATTAGCAGCTGATGGGAGACTGCTGCCCTTGGAAATCCATGGTTTACAAGTGGCATAGCCTTTTCACGCAAGGCAGAATCGATTGAAGATGATCTCCACCCAGGATGCCCCGCTGAAGCCACTTCCTCAGACATTGCCAACTACAATTTTTATTCAAACCTTGCAACACTGAATAAAAAGCAGCTTGCAGAAATGGTTGGAGTATCACCTACAACCACTTTGAATATTCTCCAACAGCACCTAAGGATTTAAAAAATCAATGCAGATGGGTGCCGAAAATGCTCATGCGGCTTCGAAAATAACTTCGTGTCAAGTGTTCATGACAGTTTTGGGACCTCTGCGGAGACAACAAAGATGAAGTTTTAAACTGCAATGTCATTGGAGATGAAACTTGGGTTCATCATTATGAGCCTGAGTCAAAGCAGGAGTTCATGCAGTAGCATAAAAGGGCACGCCTTGTCCTAAGAAGTTCAAGGTATCGCAATCAGATGGAACAATCATGGCTATAGTATTTTGGGATGTGGAGGGCATCCTGCTGATCAATTGTAAGAATAAGAGTGTCACAATAATTGGAAAGTACTATTCCAGTCTGCTGAAACAGTTAAAAGAATCTGTGAAGGAGAAAAGAGGAACATGGACAAAAGGAGTGCTGCTTTTGCATGCACAACAACGTGCATATCACGTGCACAAGAGAAATGCTGCATTCGCTACTTATTTGCGGCTTCCAAACATTAAACCACGCTTTCTATAGTTCAGACCCGGCTCCATCTGATTATTTATTCCCAACTGTGAATAAACAGCTTCGAGGGAAGAAATTTACAGATGATGAAGAGGTTAAAGCTGCAATTTGAGGGCAAAAATACATTTTTTTTCAAGGGTATAAATAAACCTATTGAAAGATCTTAAAAGTATATAGGCTTAAGGGTGAATATACTAAAAAGGAAAAATAATAAGTATTTTTTTACCCTTCCTCCCCTTCATTCTGCAAATTTCTTGACGACTCCTATATGGTCTGCTTTCAGTTGTTTCTTCAAAATGGTAAGGACAACACCTGTTGCTCCTTTGTTCAAAATCTTCCAATGGCCTTTCCTATCTTGTTCATTCCTGAATCCCCAGCACCTAGTATAGGCCTCAGCACATACAAGGAGCTTGGTATTTGCAGAATAATGAAATGAACATCTGAGCAGCGGTCCTTAATTATATGCAGCAAACAAATATTTACCAAGGTCCTAAGCATGAATTTCATAAAAAAGGATACCATCAGAGGATGTTAGATAATCCAACTAAAGCTCTAAAACAGTGTTATCATGGTAATGTGAACAAACTATATGTAGTAGTGCATTCTGTGTTGAGATATTTAAGTATATTTTTCAATGTATATGAGAAAAATAAAATTACAATCTTCAAAGATAGTTTTACTTGGGAAGATGCAAAATTAATTTTTAAATAAATTTAAATTTTTTTCTTTAAATTTAAAGTCTATTTAAAGAAAAAACTTAAAGTAATAAACAGGGTAAGATCAGGCCATAGCAAAATGAACATATGTGAATGGCTCAGGTTTGGGTAGCAATGCCCTAGAACAGAACCACATAAGGAACCTCTTTTAAAGCAAAAAAATATTCCATTAGTTTGCCCATGATAGCTAGACTTCAAACAATTCATGCACTTATCAAAAACATGCACATACCAAAGATGAAGGCAGATCAATTTTACCCCAAAATGTAGTTGTGATATTTACAAAATTAAGGTTTATACAGCTATATTATCCCAAGGGCAATTTCTCAAACCTAACTCACACAAGTTACAAATGTGTACCACTGACTTCAAGTACACGTGGATGACCATAGATGGCAGAGCACATCAAAAGCAAGAGTGAACATTTTACTACAGAGGTAATGTGCTTATATCAATGTCAGTTAGCCCTTCATTACTCCACATAATTTCAAATAAAGATATCGAAGTTAAAGTACAGTAGAAAATCTGACAAACTTACTTGATGACAAAGTTCTTTTTTTTTTAAATATTTTCTATAAACTATTTGGGAAATGCAGAAACACACAACAGGAGAAAATAAAAGTCATCCACAGGCATGCAGGGTTATCTTCATTTGTCTTCCAGTATTTTCCTAAACAAAACTAACATTATTCTCTAAATACACTTTTCTTTTAAAATTGACTTGTTCATGAAAGGCAGAGATTTCTTTATCTACTAAACATATTACAATAGTGGTCCTTTTGGGATCACTTATATCAATAAGAAATCATTACTTTAGTGCCTATAGTATTTTTATTGTGATGATATATCAAATTTTAATTTTCTATCTATAATTATTTAACTAGTTTCTAAAATTCAGCAATAATTTTTTCGGAAAAATAAAAAAAATAGTACATATCAAACAAATGTGCAAGTTTTCACTTGACCTTCCTTGTTAATATCACAGTTAAACTTTACCATATTTAATGTATGGATAAAAAACAATGAACAATTTAATTAAGGCTGATATATAGCTTGTTCATGAACATATATATGCAACAGAAAATGCTACCCTGTAATTACTTAAACAGAACTGGTATGTAACTAGCATTCTGAACATAAAGGAGCTACCTATATAACAAAATTCTACTACTTATTGACAAATTTGTATGATAAATCAAGCTTCTTAGTATGTGTTAGTTTAAGATTTATCGCTCCCCTCAAAGAGTTAAAATTGAAATAACTGACATGTTTTCAGGTTCATGAGCCATTTATTTTGTGATTATCACTAACATTTCTTTGAAGGCCTTATGTTATAAAAGCATGTATCTAATTTTCTAACCAATTTTAATGCAGCCTTTATCTGCTTTAAGATTTGATAAAAATAAACTTTTTCCTACTTTTAAATGTCTGTCCAAATCATTTTAATAAGCATCTATTTTTCCTAGCTGTATGGAAAGAACAAAATTCTGAGTGGTTATAATATTTATATACTCTTAGGATTTTCTTCTCTGATAATAAGGTTTCTAACTAAAAAACAGTTATGACCACTTTTAATGATATACTATAAAAACTTCAAAACTGCTTTTAAGTTAGTAAAATGGTATTAATGATAAAAGAAATATGTTAATATATATTAGAGACATGAGTATAAAGTATGAGAAAAATTCTCATTATTAGGTGAAAGCTACAAATCAACTTGTATTTTGAAGCAATGAAGATAATTAGCTGGAAATAGCTGAATATTAAATAATCAAGTGACATCTATAGAAGACATGTTATTAAAGAGAGAGAGTGAGTAAACCAAGAAGGGTTATGCAGCAGTAAAAAAAAAAAAAATGAAGTACCAAGATGTGTGGTTATGAAAAAACAAAAACAACTACGGGAAATGTGATATATGTGTATATTAAATGTTTATTATAATGTATGCTAAAACATCTACATATTTTCATAAAACTACTTACATATACATCCAATTACTTTTAGATGTATACACAGTAAACTGAGTATAGGTATTTTAGAGAAGGATAGGAATAAACAAAACTTTACATAGTTCAATTTGTCGTATTGTTTAAATATTTTACCTTAGGAAAGAATTACTTTAGGGGGAAAACTTAGAGGAGGAGTGTGAGACATTAATTTAAAAAGGAAAAAATCAATACGTATTAAATCATTATTAAATATGAAAAGTGGTAATTATATTTGCTAAATTTTTAAATAATTCATGACAAACTGGCTCATCTGCATTCAAGCATTATCTCTGAAGAAAAACAACTAGGCTTGAAGAAACTTTAGCTACAGAAAATAAATTAATATGTATTTGTAGCTACTGATTCAAAAAGTTCTTAAAAATAGATTATATGTTAGCCTCTAATAGTATTATAGTGGGGAAACTCACTTTTAAAAATTGACTAAGCTATCAACAATCTCTCCTCCACTTTACTCAAGTAGGTATCAGGGGTTACTGATACTAATTTGGTCACTTCCATCACAACCCAATAACAGGTTACAGAATCTGGCTTTGTGTGAATCCAGTCTGGTCATAGTTTTCATTTTTTATTCTTGATTCCCAATGACAGAAAGTATAGTTTGGTCCACCGCTCATTTTCACGGCTTACTTCTGTTGTCTAAATCTCCCAAAGCACCTGGTGTGCTGCTGGGAAGTGGGCTACTTTGGTCACACATACACATATATGCTTCAATTTTCATCACAAGTTTC
Source organism: Craseonycteris thonglongyai (assembly GCA_004027555.1). Classification (NCBI taxonomy): domain Eukaryota; kingdom Metazoa; phylum Chordata; class Mammalia; order Chiroptera; family Craseonycteridae; genus Craseonycteris; species Craseonycteris thonglongyai. The sequence goes on along the minus strand of PVKE010016919.1, from coordinate 24,005 downwards.
CTTTAAAATGAATGAAATGCATACTTAAGACATGTGAATGTGACAAGTGTTTTTATGACCAGAAGTAAAATTTTGGAATCAAGGCTTTTCAATAACTAACCTTCAATAGTCACCTCAACTTCGGGGTCCTCACTTGTTTCTGAAGGGACATGTTGAGTAGAATCTTGAAAAAAATAAAATTCTAAAATGACATTCATTATAAAGCACTTTCTATATGTTCCAACATTTTATTGACCTGATACTCCAAAAGCAGCCTGATAAAATTTTACTGGCATTTTAATTCATCTCATATTTATTAAAATATCTGACCCTTTTAATTATAAATAGGGATTAAAAAAAACAAAAAGCAGAAAAACTCTGGAAAACTATTAAATAATACCAAGTTACCTGCATTAATGGACTAAAAAAACTTGTTTTAGAAGAATAAGATTATAATAAAGTCACAATTATTTTCCTGCTGTTAATTATAAAATGCTAGTATAAAAACAAAGACTTCTTTTTTCACTTTTACTATTTCTCCTCTGCTTTCAGAAATCCTAGGAGTGGTTTATATTGTTAAAAAAAACAAATTTTTGCAGTGGGGACCTTCAGATCAAGACAATGACTATTAACAAATACATATAGGACTATATCACCTAAGTTTATATGCAAGATACTTTTAAAAATTAAACATTTTATTAATATTTGTGTTACTACACAAAACAAATAAATGTACATCAGAATGTTAGTACTAGAAGTTCAGCTAGAAAGTATCTTCATCAACTCTCATTTTGCAAAGGTTGAGAGATTAATAATTTGCCAAAGATTATGTTTATTGGTTAGTAAAGGAATAAAGACCAGAACCCAGTTTCAATGCAACTCTATTAACACTACATTATGACAATAAAAATATCCTCAAAAATAAAGTACTTCAAAACCTAATATCTAATGACAGAATTATAAACTGTGGAGTAATTCATGCTGCCTGATGAACCCGTATGTGTCTTGTATATAGGTATTTTGTTGTTGTAAACACAACCTATCCAAAACAAAGAACTTTGTTACAATGGAAAAATCTAATTACCTCCACACAGCAAAACATTAAAAAATTTCATACACACTATCTTCAATAAAAAGACATCAAAAAGAAATGCAAATTATTATTTAAAATGAACACCTCCATGTTTTGCAAGAAATGTATTCCAGTTAAAAACCCTAATTCCAAAACTACATTTGGGAAGATTAGTCAACCTTTCAGGGCCCTTAACAACTCCCTCCGCTCAAAGAGGGTAAAATATCAAATTAAAGATTTTTTTAAATTAAAAATAAATAAATAAATAAATAAGGAATAAAAAGTTAAAGAATATACTCCACTTTTATCCTAGAAAAATAAGGTACATCCTGACCAATTTATGAGAGAAATAAAAAAATCTAAAAGAAGATTAAGTTACCTTATGAGTCATTTTCCTTGGGAGGAATCTACAAAAATTCTTTTGAAACTATATAAACCACTTAGAAATAGGAAGCCATGCTACATGATATAGTTTAATTCAAGATTCCAATAACTGAAAAAGCTGTACCACAATTAAATGTTCATTCAATCCTAAGAGCAAAGAAAAGAGGCTACTAAATAGACAAAGTAGTTCACAGGGTAACTGTGGGTATAAAAATAAGCAAAGAGAAAATGAAACCATTAATAAGATGTTTTAAAATGAAATATGAACAGAACCAGTAATAATTTTAATTCTAAAATACTGGAACCATTCTTCCTCTAAAAAAATCTTACCATGACACAAGACGACCAGGAAAAAAGGGGGAACATTTTGCATCAGGAAGAGTTTTACTTACCACTTATGTTTTCATCCCCACATTACTGTATTATTCAGTATAATAAAAGAAGTTTATTACATTTTAGGACTAGGAAAAACCTGTTGGCTAAGAAAGCATACCAAAACAATCACCTTTTCATTTCCAGATAAGGTGTTTTAAGAATATTCTCTATAGTACAGAACAAACATAATACAAATATAGCAAACTAAAAATTCCATTATTTCTAACCTTCTGCTGGTACTTCCGTTTCTGTTCCTTCATTGCTCTCTGAAGAATGATGGCTTCCTAAAAAGAAAAGAAACCACGTATAATAAACCAATAAAAAATTTATACTGAAAGAAGAGAAACTAGGTAACAATACAAATAATTTAAAACAAACTGATTCTTTTAACTTCTTAGTTATTTCAAACAATGTGATCTAATTCAAAAAATATTTAACACTTCTACTTGAAAACTTAAAAAAATATTTAAAAAATGTAAACAGAGTAAACCTACGTAGGTCTGGGGATTTAAAGTTAGGTACTGTAACTACACAATATAATAACTCATAGATATTAAAATTTGAGAAACAGAATGATTATGTTTCTAAGTACTGTGCTCATCTGTCAATGACACACACACAAAAACACAAGTCAGAGTAAATTCTTTCTTTGCTCATAGACTATTAAGTCTAGATAAACAAGTTCAGGTTTTGCTGTGAAAGGTTTCCTGCTTTCCATTTTTACTTTGGTTGGAAGTTATGGAAACTCAATCCCCATTACTTATTCAAAGTTGTACTTAAAGGAAATTTGTAAGTTAAAATTTAAGATACTACCTTTAGTGTCAAAAGCATTTTAATTCAGGTAATATAATCTGCCTGCTTCTAAAAACTGGAACATAAAGCAATGTATCAGGTTAGGCAGTCACAAGGTAGGTAAACAGGCTCACCACACTAGAGCAGAAGCTTTATTCATAAGTAAGAAAAAAAGTAGTCTAAAACATTAGAAGAGCCGTTTAGGATTGAGTACCTAAACTGCCCCCAAAATATTCATCCTCTATCCTTAAATGTCTGAGCTACTAACATGGAAAATGTTGAAAATCACTGCCTTTGGATATAAATATATTAATTAAGAGTAAGAATACATCACACAGGAAAAGGGGAAGCAAAATCAACTCTTATTTTTTCATCTGATTTCAGAAACTAAACTAAATGTACAACACTCAGACATAGGTTTTAAATGTATTTTATTTTTAAAGTGCGTTGACTACAGTTTCAAAACCTGTCATTTAGTGTCCAGTATCTTTGAATTGAAAATACTGAGGTCGAATATTTTTGGTTTTAAATGTCTAGTTTTACCATGCCATAATTATCTTAGGATTCTTTTCTACTTAATTACTATGAAAACTCACCTGAGCTCAAAATAATGCTATGCAAACCCATAAATCTAGACCATTGTATTATTCTTTAATTAACTTTTTAAATATACTTTCTCAACACCCAATCAGTCCCTTCCCTCCTTTTAAATGTTAACAAGTTCAATTTATGGAACATTAGGTTCTTTGACTCTAATGTCAAAGAAAACAAAGATGTGAGGTCAAAGGAAACAATAGAGAAGAGACCAGCACTTAAAAAGGAAAGATTGTGTAAAGAATAAGAACAATTAGAGGTTGTCCACCTCCACAATATTATAAGAGTGCATGTTACAGTGATTCTATGTGTCCTTTTTGTTCTTTTAAAATCTGAAATAAGCAATTATATTTATATTAAAAGTAAAGCTAAAGAAAATAAATCTTATGGGCTCAAAGCCAGGATATAAGTCAAAGCCGTCACAAATAGCCTATAACCATCAAGTTAGGGAGCACTATACAAAATTCCCAAATGGTACTCAATTAATAAACGCAGGGACTTACAAGTGATATTGTACAGTCTTTAAATAAGCTAGTAAGTATCAACATGACCTTATTATCGATATTTACATTACTATACAATCAAACCTTACTTCTGACTATTCTGATATAAGGTATAAATGTGTACTTTACCTTAAATATGAAAGTGTGTCATGTACCCATTTCGAGATTCATTACTAGATTCACAAAAGGGAAAATTGGTTTTGAAAAATTGTTGCTTGTGAAGTTCATTTATGTTTTTTTAAAAAAGGCCAATACATTTCTTTTTCCTTTTCCATTTAGAAAAGTAATAATACAGATATAAACACTAAAACACAATCTGTTCAATATAAAGAAACATTAAATAAAAACAATATGTGGGAAAACGGAAGTGAAAAAGTTATACCTTGCAAAGACTTCGAAAGGGGGAGTTTGTCATCAACATCATCAGTTTCAGAAGGGCCTGCTTTGGAATACAAAGATAACACTTCAAAAGTAATCCCAAAAATATTTTTGGGTCACTTTAGCAAAGAAATCTGGGTGAAAGATATGAATAAAGCCTTTTCATGAACAAAAAAAGGCAAAATTAAAAAAAAAGAAAAAGACTGGAAATGAGGGGTTTCAAAATTTATGGTCTCAGTGAATGGAAAAAGTATGCTCAGATAAATTTGTAGATAGACTGTCAAAAGAAATTTTGAAAATGACTAGACATATGGATTGAATGGGAATGATGTGTCTAAAATGGTGAATGTGGGTTTTTTAAACAATAAAAGGTTTATATTAGCAAACTGCAACTTTTATGTCACACAGAGTCTAAGTGTAGGTTTATCTTACAAGGTGTATTTCTTCCTTCTTTAACAAATATTTGCTTAATCCTTTGTCATACTAAAGAAAAATGCAGAATCAAATTGGTATACCTTTTTTAGAATCTCTAAAATCATGTGATTAAACTATTAGTAAGTTTGAATCTCCACTGAAATAGAAACATGACAAACTAACAGTTAATTCAGAATCCCCCTTTCCTGCAGATCCATAAGGACATTTAATAACTTAACATGGTTCTTCCTCATTATTAACATATGAAGTATTTGGGGTTAATTAAATCTTCACAAAATGCTCCAGAGATTATTCAAACATTTTAGGGACAAATGAAAGATTTAAAAGAGAAAAAAAAAAACCAAAACATTTCCAATGGCTACTTAACATAAAACATGTTGTGACGTGAATATGAATATAAACCATTTCACTGTCTCTGAATATTATTTAGAAAATATCCTAAGACTCTTGAAAGGGTTGCTAATGCATGAGAAATTTCATAAAAGAGGCACACAACTATACATTAAAGCAAAGGTCACATGGTAGAGGAAAACAATTTCATAGAAAATACAAAATTGTTTCTGTATTTGGAATTTCAACTAAGAGTAAGACACTCAGTGAAAGAGAGACCTGAATTCAAATGCCAGATTCACTGCTTCCTAGTGATGTGATCCTGGGTAGAAATATACAATAAATAATAATAATTAAATGAAAGCTAAGGGTACTGACTTCTAAATATTGAGTTAGCTGCTTTTTCACAAGCTTAGTTAGCTGTGTGACATTTTCAATATTGTCCTGTCCTAAATTCTTTTTAAAGAGGTCCTCTTTAAGTCAAAGTGATTTCTTAGGATTCTAATTGTAGAGAATTTCTATCTTAAATAAACTGAGTTCTAAGTTACATTATGTTCAAGGAATTTTTAAAGACTATCTGTAAATAGGTACATAGTCAATTTTTGTAAAAGATCCATGCTTTATAAACATTTATTTGCTAGGTACAGAGTTCTGGATATACACCAACTAGAGCTTATGTTCGTAAACTATATAGAATTCAAATATTCTATTTATCATTTATAAGTACCCATCATTTGTTTGTTAAAATTTCCCCCACAGGGGAAGCCAGGATGGCTCAGCGGGTTGAGCGAGCGCTTTGCAGCCCCAGGGTCCGAGGATCGAGTCCCGGCCCCAGCCCTGTCTCGTGTAGACCCATATGATAAACTGGGGTGCGCTTCTCATGTGGGAGGCCCCTAGTTCAGTTCTCACCAGGGCGAGCTTCCCATGTGTGAAGAGGCCCCTGGTTTGGCCCCCAGCTCGTGGGGGCATACCTCCCATGCAGGAGGCCCCCAGCCCAGCTCCTGCCCTGCCTGGCCCCCGCCCACCTGTGTGGAACAAAACCATGTCGAAAAACTGATGATGTTGGACTATGGAGACTGCTCTGGGCTCTCCCCATTCTCTCTATCTGTCTCTGTCAAAAACAATAAAATATATCTTTAAAAAAAATTCCCACGTGACTGTAGATCTATAAATATGTCAAAATTATGTCAATTCTTCATTTCTACTTTTATTTTGAGGCTACATTGTTAAGGATATAAAATTAATGATTGCTTTATAAACTTAGTGACATTACTACTATATATACCGTTTCCCCGAAAATAAGACAGTGTCTTATATTAATTTTTGCTCCCAAAGATGCGCTAGGTCTTATTTTCAGGGGATATCTTATTTTTCCATGAAGAAGAATACGGTACACATTTATTGTTGAACAAAAAAAAAGGAAATTTATTACCTGTATACGGTACGGTAGTAGTTGTCATCACAAGCCAGCATAACCAGACAAACTGTGAATCCTACAGTATCAAGAATTTCTTGTTACTACCATTATTTCCATGTACAACAATCTATGGTACATTTACTCATTTATTCAATGACAGTCATGTCATCATCTTCTGGAACATCATCATAACAATCCAAACCCTGAATTTCCTGGTGAATATCTTGTGACTCCATTTCTTTCAGAATCAGTGGACCAAATCTCTCATGTTTAGCAATAGCACTGTCCTTAAATGAGTACTTCTTGTCAAGGTAGCCTGCTCGTAGTGCATTTGCAATGCAACTGTCACTGATTTTCTCCCATGAATTCTTCACCCAAGTCACAATCTCTTGCAGTTTAGGTTTCACAAAGTTTCCACGCTGATTTCTCTCCATTCTATTTTCAATGTAGTCATTAATCTCCATGCGCAAATTATCCTTGAATGGCTTGTTTATTGCAATATCAAGAGTCTGGAGATAGGCCGTCATTCCTGCAGGAATCATTATTTGATCTATTTTTCTTTCGTGAAGAAATGTCTTCATGTCTTTAGCACGGTGAGTGCTGGCTGCATCCCAAACTAGCAGACCTCTTTGGCTCCCTCGCATAACAAGAGGCAGCATTAGATCGACCCACTTCCTTATAACTGCTTGTGTGGCCCAGGCCTTTTCAGTTTCAAGAATAAAAATGCCCAAAACACATTCAATCTTTTCCTTCTTGCCCTTAGAAATGATTAAAGGTGGGATTTTAGTGCCATCCAGACGAATTGCCAAAATACAGGAAACACGTGCACTTTCGTAAGCAGTGGAGGGAATGTACACTGAGGAGGCACCCCGCTGTTCAATTGTTTGAGATGATTGGCCCATAAACACTGCAGTTTCATCCATAGCAATCATGTTGGAAAGATTGTATTTAGAGAAGTCAGCATCATCAATAAAGGACTTGAATGCAAGTGCTCGCTTAATAACTTGAGCATCTTCCAGTCTAAACAATGTTGTGGATCTTCTTAAAGACAGTTCACTTCGCTGAAGGAAATTATCCAGCCAGTGTTGTGATGCTTTGAAGTCTTCGGGGGCTATGTCAAACTGTGGTGCCATTGCAAGGGCAAATTCTTGAATCTGAGCCCTATTCACAACCAAAGCCTTTGCTCTTCTGTCAACAACCCATTCACAGATCAGGTCTTCCAGCTCGGAAAATAATGGTTGCCGACCTGATCCACACTTGCGCTTTTTAGCATTTCCCTTGTCCACTTGTTCAATGAGGTTACCATACTCTGCTCGCCATTTTCGGACTAAGCGCATACTCAACATCTTCTCTTTGCAGAAAGCAGTAAGATTTTGGCCCCAAGAGTCTTCCACGATTCCTTTCTTGTACTCCATGGAGTAGCTTTTTCTTTTTGCGCTCATGTCTAGGGGTAAAAAAAAAAAAGGCACTGGGGTATCAGGGTGGGGGAGGGGGATCACTTAAAATGACACAGGAGAATCAGAGGGGGGGATTACCATTTTGTAACCCCTTATGATCCTCCTGTGTCATTTTAAGTGATCCCCCTCTGATCCTCCTGTGTCATTTTAAGTGATCCCCCTGCCCCCACCCCTGTGCCAGTGGACACCTTCACCAGACATCCCCCCCACCCCTTTATCAGACATTTCCCCCCTACCTCAGTCACCCCAGTGTGTCCACACAACGTGCCCAACTTCTGCCCCACGAGACTCACTGTCTAATTGTGAGTCAGCCTGACTGTCAGGGCAGAGCGAGCAGCAGGCGGCAGCTTGTCCTGGCGGCGGTGCGGGTTCTCTGATTAAAAGATACCTCGCACTTCCTGTCTGCTCCGGTTGTGCTGCAGCCAACAGTGAGCCGTGCGGCGGCGCCCACCGCTACGGTCCAGAGTGACGAGTCCAGAGTTACGGTAGCTTCGGGGGGCCTTATTATCGGGAAGGTCTTATTTTCGGGGAGGTCTTATTTTTGGGGGGATGCCTTATAGTTCAGCGAGAGGCAAAACTGTAAGTAGGTCTTATTTTCGGGGGATGTCTTGTTGTCTTACTCTTTAAACATTTTATTTTTTTAGTCTCAAATTAATATTGCTAAACTTTATTTCTTTAGGTTAGTATTTGCCCAACATACCTTCACAGGTCATTCATTATACCTCCAAATTATCAGTGATGTTTAATTTTAGCTACATCTTTTAACAGCATTTACTTAGATTTTGTTCATCATATGATAGGCATATGACAGACACACATTTGACCCTCATACTCAAAATGCTAGCAGTTGTCTACCAGTCGTTGTGAAAATCAAAACGTTATAAACCCTCATGCCTGAGCACCACTATCTTAGAGAAAGGTATGTCCGAGCCTATTTGAGAATACCAAGTTTTGAAGAAAACATAAATGTCCTTATGTAGAAGAATGAACAAATGATTATACAATGTAACCAACACAATGAAAATGTTAAATCTACATGTGACAAAATACATACATCTTGAAAACTTATATTGAGTTACTGACACACAAAAACATATATACAACATACGGTATAATACCATTTGTGTCGAGCTTAAAAATTGAGAAAACACTATACTTAAAATGTATGTGTATAGATGGATATAAATACAAACACTTTTGTGGGAATATAAACACAGTATAAGTACATAAATCATTATCAGGAAGGACAACCCTTGATTTCAAGAAAATGCTTTACTTAGCAGGAATAGAGAAAAATATGTATATCTGGAAGAACTCAATTGCATATTTTTTTAGCTTGTTTCAGCATGTGGGAGATGGGGAACAACAAAATATTGAGTATACCTGGGCAGATGTACAATATGTATGTAGATTTTAAACATTTCATTTTAAAAAGCACTTTAGAAACACAATATAGTAATGCAAAATAAATGAAGTACCGGTACATGAAATAATGTCTCACAAATTATGTTTTATAAAAGAGGCCTGAAACAAAAAAGTACATGCTGAAGGATTCTAATTATTGAAATACCAAGACAAAACTAATGTAGACTGCTACAAGTCAGGACAATGGTTCCCACTGGAAGAAGGTTGCTTGGTAACAAGCCCAGGGGAAAAGAGCTTCTAAGATACTGGCCCCTAACAACAGAACTTCAGAACTCATGAAGCACAACTGAGAGAACTTAAAGGAAAAACAGATGTTACACTCACAGAAGCAGTTAGTCATTTCAATACTCTTGTAATTAACAGAATAAACAGAAAATCAGTAAGGATATAGCAGACCTGTACCACTCTTATCAACCATCCTTAACAAAGTTAAAATAACTTGGGGAAGCCAGGATGGCTCAGTGGGTTAAGCGCTCACTTTGCAGCGCCAGGGACCGAGGATCGAATTCCGGCCCCGGCCCGTGCAGAACCATGTGCTGAACTGGGAGCTCCCCCAGTTCAGTTCGCTCTCTGTCTCTGTATCTCTCTCTGTCAAAAAACAATTAAAAAATAAATAAATAAATATTTTTAAAAAAAAGGTTGTAAAAAAAATAAAATTAAAAAAAATAACTTAAATTATACAAAGAATGTTCTCTACACATAATGAAAATAAACAACAAAAATCAGTTACAGAAAGGTATCTAAAAGTCCACAAATGTGTGAAAATTAAAGCTACACAATTCTACATAAACCAAAGGACAAAGAAGAGAAATAACAAGGGAAATCAGAAGATGTTGTCAATTGAATGAAAACAAATACAAATCAAAGTTTATGGGATATAGCTAACCTAATGCTTAATAAGGAAGTTGATGGCAAATGTTTATATTAAAAAAGATCTCAAATCAATGATTTAAGATTCTATCTTTTTTGTTTTTGTTTTTTTGACAGAGAGAGAGAGAGAGAGAGATACAGAGACAGAGAGAGAACTGAACTGGGGGCACTCCCCAGTTCAACATATGGGTCCACACGGGCCGGGGTGGGATTCGATCCTCGGTCCCCGGCACTGCAAAGTGAGCGCTTAACCCACTGAGCCATCCCGGCTTCCCCTAAGATTCTATCTTAAGAAACAAAATAAAAACAAAATTAAAGCAAGCAGAAAAAAAGAAATATAAGAATAAATCACTGAAAGTAACAGATCATTGAGGCAAAATTTTTTTGAGAAAACGCTAGAGCTGGGCCAATGGTCCTCTACTGGGAGTGACACTGTCCCCCTCAAGGGACACAGCAATCAATGTCTGGAGACATTTTGATTATCACAAGTAGGAAGATGTTACTGATATTTAGTGGTTAGAGGTAATCGAGGTTCCTAAACATCCTACAATGCACAGCTAACAACAGATACCCACAATGAATTGTGTGATCAGAATGTCAATATTGCCAAACTTGACAAACCCTGAGCTAGATGAACCAAGAAAAAAGACACAAATTACAAAACTGGAAATAAGACATCATGATACATCTTGCAAACATTAAAAAAGGAAATTAAGATGAAGTAGACAGATGCCTTAAAAGAAACTGTCAAATCAATCAAAAATATATACTAAGTTGAATAGTCCTATTAACTACTAAAAGAAATTTAAAAATTAAAAATAGTATCTCTTAACATTTAACAATATGTATAAAGAACAATACTTCATAACCAAATAGGGTTTTCTTTATTTTTATTTATTTATTTATTTTTAAAGATTTATTTTATTGATTTTTGACAGAGAGAAACAGAGACAGAGAGACAGAGAGAAGGGGGAGGGCCCAGAGCAGTCTCCATAATTGACAGTGTTAGTGTTCCATATAGTTTCACTCCACAGGTGGGCACAGGGCTGCGCAGGGCATGTGGGTCTGCATGGGCCGGGGCCAGGACTCGATCCTCGGTCCCCGGGGCTTCAAAGCGAGCGCTTAACCCGCTGAGCCATCCCAGCTTTCCCAAATGTATTTTTTTTTTTTTAATATTTATTTATTTATTTATTGCTTTTTGACAGAGAAAGAGAGAGATACAGAGACAGAGAGAGAACTGAACTGGGGGAGCTCCCAGTTCAGCATATGGTTCCGCACGGGCCGGGGCCGGGATTCGATCCCTGGTCCCCAGCGCTGCAAAGTGAGCGCTTAACCCACTGAGCCATCCCAGCTTCCCCTGGTTTTCTTTATTTTTTAAAAGACTTATTTTATTGTTTTTGATAAGACAGAGAGAGACAGAGAGATGGGAGAGGGTCCAGAGCAGTCTCCATAGTTGTACGTCTTTGGACATGGTTTCGTTCCACACAGGTGGGTGGAGGCCTCCCACATGAGAGGCGCTCCCCCTCGAGCCAGAGACCAAACCGGGGGGCAAGAACCGAACTGGGGGTCTCCCACATGGGAAGCATACCCCCAGCATATAGGTCTCCATGGGCCAAGGCCAGGATTTGTTCCTCAGTCCCTGGGGCTGCAAAGTGAGCGCTTAACTTGCTGAGTCACCCCAGCTTCCTGGGTTTATTTTATTATCCCAGGAATATATGGCTGGTTCAATATTTGAAAATTAACCCACTTCCCATTAAAAAAAAAAAAAAAGTGCAGCTTACTGCTGCTTTCATTTAATTTCAAGAATTCATTCTTGGGAACCTTCCAGAATTCAGTAAGCTATGCAGTGATCTGTGACCTCATTCCTGGAGTTATTATCATCCACATAGCTGTCCTACAGCTAGTATACAGGAGACTTTCGGCCCAGTGCCCACCTGTGGAGTGAAACTACGGTATATGGAAAACTAATGCTGTCAACTATGGAGACTGCTCTGGGCCCTCCCCCTTCTGTCAAAAAAACAAAAGCCAGGATGGCTCAGTGGGTTAAGCACTCACTTTGCAGCCCTGGGGACCGAGGATCGAATCCCAGCCACAGCCCATGTGGACCCATATGCTGAACTGGGGAGTGCCCCCAATTCTTACCCAGGTGAAGACCCCGGCCCAGTTCCTGCCCTGTAGAGCCCCACTCCCACCTGTGGAATGAAACTATGTGGAAAAACAAATAATGTGAAACTATGGAGACTGTTCTGGGCCCTCCCCCTTCTCTCTGTCTCTGTATCTATCTCTCTGTCAAAAACAATAAAAATAAATCTTAAAAAAACTACTGTAGTTCTATATATCAGCAATAAATAGTTGGAAGCTGAAACATAAAGGAGCAGCACAATTTATGGTAGCACGAAAAAAACATTAGGTATTTTGATATAAACCTTATAAAATATGTACACAATATGCATGCTGAGAAAAAAGCACCAATTAAAGAAATGAAGGAAGAGCTAAACAGGTAAGATATATACACACCATGCTCAAGATTCAGAAGGCTCAATACACCAAGATATTCAACCCAAGTTAAGTCTTGTGTCCAGCCTTTTGGCTTCCCTGGGGCCACAATGGAAGAATTGTCTTGGGCCATATATAAAATACACTAACACAAATGATAGCAGAAGAGCTAGAAAAAAAAAGTCTCGGGGAAGCCGGGATGGCTCAGTGGGTTAAGCGCTCACTTTGCAGCGCCGGGGACCAGGGATCGAATCCCAGCCCCGGCCCGTGTGGACCCATATGCTGAACTGGGAGCTCCCCCAGTTCAGTTCTCTCTCTGTCTCTGTATCTCTCTCTCTCTGTCTCTGTATCTATCTCTCTCTCTGTCAAAATTAAAACAAATAAATAAAAATATATTAAAAAAAAAAAAGTCTCAAAAAAATAAATAAATAAATAAATAATCTCATATACTGTTTTAGTAATTTGTGTTGGGGAGATGCCAGGATGGCTCAGCAGTTTAAGCATTCACCTTGCAGCCCCAAGGATGCAGGATTCCAAGGATGGAATCCTGGCCCCTGCAGACCCATAGGCTGAATTGGGGTATGGCCCCAGCTCAGTTCTCACCGGGACAAGCTTCCCATGTGGAAGGCCTCCCGCCCACCTGTGTGGAATAAAAATATGTTGAAAACTGATGACATACAACTGTGGAGACTGCTCTGGGCCCTCCCCCTTCTCTTTGTCTCTGTCTGTCTCTCTCTCTCTGTCAAAAACAATAAAATAAATCTTTAAAAAAAAAAAAAAGGAATTTGTGTTGGGCCATATTCAAAGCTGTTCTGGGACATAGGTTAGACATGGCAGGTCTATGGAGGATTCAGCATAATCACCATCAATGATTTTTTTGAACCAATCAACAAGTTGATTTCTAAAATTTGTATTAAAACTCAAAGAGTTAAAATAGGCAAAATAAGTTTGAAAAAGAACAATTTTGGGGATCTCTCACAATTTGATTTCAAGACTTACTATATACTTCAGAACTCAAGACAATGTTATTTTTGGCAAAATGACAAGACACAAAGATCAAGTAAAATATATTCAAAAAAATGGACACAAATATAAGGTACTACAATGCAAAAAGAAGTCTTTTCAGCAGATGGTGTTGGAAAAATAATATGCATAAGTTTCAACTTAATATCTTGCACACTACGCAAATCTAAATCGGTCACAGACCTAAATGTAAAACTGTAAAAAATGTTATGAAACAAAAGAAAATCTGTGACACTGGGTCAGGTCAAGATTTTTCGGCTCTGATACTTATGCACAATCCATACAAGGGGAAAAAAAATCCATAAATTCAACTTCATCAAGTTAAACTATTGGCAAATCACACCACAAAGGACTTTTATTCAGAATATACAAAGAACTGTCAGAGTTCAATTATTAAGAAAAATATCCAAACTTTATGGACTGCATCTCTCAGCTTGAACTGTCTAGCTCCCACCTTCTTCAATGGCACTAAAGATACTATCATTTCAGGCAATCTTTAACCTCTCCAAATATCTCATTTCTAACTCTTTATCATATAGGCATCACCTTAAAATCACTCACACTCCCAATTTCTAAGAGGAGCAAAAAAGCTTCTAATATCATGGCTCATGAGTATAGCAATGCTAAACAGACAATACCAAAGACAAAGGCAAACATTTTATTAAAAAAATTAAACAATCTGGAAACAATGTAATTGATACCAATTAATGTTACCCCAATAAATTTAACAAAAAATAAAAATTTAAACAATCTGTGTAAAAAAGAATATTTTATTAAACAGTATTTATTAAATCAATGCATATATATTAGTAAATTACCAACAACTGCTATAAAGGCTAAGTATTTTCTAAAATTTTAACTTCTTAATTAAAAATCCCCAGAAATACCTCAAGCTTATAACCATGTAATTCCTAATGTCACATGCAATGTTCAAAACTAACAGATAAAGATCATAAAATTCACTATGAAACAGTTTATTATAATGTATGTATACCAATATTCACATGATTACAAACCAGAATAAATTTATTCATAACACTTTTATAATGCTCCAAAACTGATAGAGGCTTATCTTTTTAAATGAACTAAACCTATTAGGCAAATGCATATTAAAACCAAAATAAGATATCAGAAGACACCCATTAAAGCATCTAAAAAGAATAAGACTGGCCATGTAAGTGTTGAAAAGGATGTGCAGCAACTAGAACTATTGTACACTGCTGAAGAAAATGTAAAATACTACAGTATAAGCACTGTGGTAAACAATCTGGCAGTTTCTTAAAAAGTTAAATACCTACCACATGTCCCAGCTATTCCATTTCTACGAATCTACTCAAGAGAAATGAAGGCTTATTTCCACACAATAATTTATACACAAAAGTGGACAGCTTTATTTTTTAAGAGCCCCAAACTGGAAACAACAAAATTGTCCATCAATAAATTGTAGTACAGTCATACAATGGAATACTCAGCAAGAAAATGGAATTAGCTATTGATATATGCAACACTATGAATGAATTTCAAAATAATTATGTGGAATGAAGGAAGGCACAGCACTCCACCCTTAGAGAACAGTATATACTTTACAACAATTCCATTTATATAAATTTCTTAAAAATGGAAACTAATCTAAAATGACAGAAAATAGTGGCTAGCTGGGGAGGGTGGTGAATGATAAAGGCACACAAGGAAACTCAGAGGTTACAGACATTATCTTGATTGCAGTGAAGATGGTTTTACAAAGCATATAATAAAATGAAAATCAGATTTTATTACTTAAATGTTTTAATGTACTTTGTACATCTATAAAAATTAAACTTACTATTAAATATAGAAAGCATTCTTCTAAACTAAAACCCATTGATGTACAAATGCAAACTGCATTGTGAAATTATAACCTGATTCCTTCATCATCAAAGAAAAGATATGTAACAAAATAAAAAATAGCTAAAATTTATTAATGTCGTATCTTTTATAGAGTAAAAAAAATAATGATAATGTTTAAATAGTTATTGCACAGAGCTATTAAAGGTTCGGAAAACCTCTCATTCTTTGCAAATAACATAAGAAAATGGAATTGAATTCTAAATTGTGACACTTCTGCTTGTCTTTTTAAGAATAGTAATGGCTATTTTACCTTTCCTGTGGTAACTGAGTTTAGTATTGTCACATATTAAAAATCTGTTTTATATTCTAGTGATAAATTAAGTATACATGCCAATCAGGGAACAATCAGTAAAAAGTACTTAAGGAAATTAATTAATTTTAACCACTAATAATTTTTGGAAATAAATATTGTATTAGACAGTATTACCTTGAACGTTATATTGATAGTAATCTGGATCTTCTGATTCTTCCTTTACTGTCACAGCCGCCATTTCCAAGGAAATACCTGTAAAAGCAAATAAAAATATTAATTATACGTCTCGGCATTCAGTTAAATGGTACAGGGAAATCCCTTCTGCTCTTTTAAAAATGCAGGGTAATACATATATATTTTAAAGACTGTGAAAGGACAAAAATATGCTAGGTACTAGGGTGGCTAAAATCACCTAAAACCCAACCTAGACAAAGTTTTATGGACTAGTAACATTCTAGGATTATTTGCTGCTAATTTTTTCTCTGACAAGTTCTTATCTTTGGAATTGAAGAATATTAGTCACACTCTATATTCACTCACTATTACAAATACTTTCAGAAACCACAAAAATCACTTGTAAACATCAGTTGTAATGATTCAATATTCCAAAGTAAAGATAGCATAATTTTTAGCCATTTTAATAATGCGAAGCATGGATTTTTTTTTTTCTCCTACAAATTCATTTGTTAAAAAGGGTACAAAGCACACTTTGCTACATAATCTTCTGTCCACAATCATAATAGGAAGTGGACCTTTGTGACCATACATGGAAGAAAGCATGCAATACAATTCCACATATTGGAAGGTCAAAATTAGGGAAAATAAATTATTGAGAACACAAGTATGTCAACTATACCTAAATGAAGCTGAATAAAATTCAATTCAATTAAACTAAAATAAGATGCATAAACCTCTGATTAAAAAAATACTCAAAGCAAGTGACTGGCTTTGGGATAACAGTAATGAGAGCGGGACAGAAGAGGGCCTTCTTGGGGTGTTATTAATGCTCGGTCTCAATATAAATGTTAGGTTACAGAAATGTATATACTTTTTATGTATGAGCTATATACTTATACATTACATACTTTATAGTATTACGCTTCAATTAAAAATTTTAATGCCTTTTGAGCCATTCTTTTGTTCTGGCCCACACCCATCTCTTTGGAGTATACTTTTGCTTCTAAAAAACTATCCTTTCTGGGGAAGCCAGGATGGCTCAGTGGGTTAGGCACTCACTTTGCAGCCCCGGGAACCGAGGATCAAATCCTGGCCCTGGCCTGTGCGAACCCACATGCTGAACTGGGGAGTGCCCCCAGTTCAGTTCTTACCGGGGCGAGACCCCGGCTCAGTTCCTGCCCTGTGCAGCCCAGACTCACCTGTGGAATGAAACTATGTGGAAAAACCAATGATGTGCAACTATGGAGACTGTTCTAGGCCCTTCCCCCTTCTCTCTCTCTCTCACCTTCTCTCAAACAACAAAATCATTAAAGAAAAGATATATTCCCTATGTATTATTAAAAAATAAATATCCCTTGCTGGACAATCTAACAGCATTAGATAGCAGGCGGAGGCTCTCAAAAATAAGATCCTGATTTCATCATATGATTGCAGTAGATAATACTCGCAGACAAATTTAAGCAGTCAACAACAAATGGGTGTCTGTACACATGTCAGACTAAGATATTCAACCATAATTATACCAGTCCTATGATGAACTTAATACTGAGTTGGTGCTATGTGACTTGAGAAGCTTTGTAGAGAACATTTTCATTTGAAGGAACACCTCAAAGAGTTAGCTTAATATACTAAAGGACATTTATCCCTAAAGCAACAAGTAAAGAAGGATATTACTCTATGGGCTGCAATTACCAATGGGAAACTGGTTTGCTGCCACATGACGACGGCAAGAAACAGGTCTAGCAGCCCTGGGATTCTCTGGGCAGTCTCTTTAGTTTAGGTGTATCCATGTTTGTCAGTAAAAGTTAACAGAAAATCAAAGTAAATAAAACAGGCAGATCCACTGGGGATTCAGAACCTTTAGGAATGAAGGTTTGGGTCACCACAATCTGTTTTTAAAAAAAAACCACCTTACCAGCTAAGGTCCTGGCTGAAAGCATAGGAAACGCAATGTAATGAGTAATGAATTAAGGAAGATATAAATTCTTAAGACAAGTTGCGGAAATTTAGACACTGCATATTTTCTTTCTTGTTATGAGTGTTTCTCTAAATATTATGTATTTGGATATATTAACTGTTTTCCCTCTCCTTCGTATTATTTTACAAATTTTTTGTTGGCATTTCCTTTACCATTTAGCCTTTGGAAACAGGTTGGGAATAAATCTAAGGAGTAATTAGTATAGCAGTCATTGTACCCATTTACTGCTCATAATTGAACAGTAAAATCAGTCTCTCAGAGATGGACACAATGACTGTTAGAACATCATATCTCCTCATTTTGGGGAGAAGGCAAAACTGAATTACTTTGTAGAAAGGAAAGCTGCCTCCAATTAGATGGGAACAGTTGTTTCTTTGTGATACTGAAGGTCAAGTATGTGGAAAAGGGTGTGTATGGATGCTGAGTAGCTGCAGGGGTAGCCTGTGCAATCATTAAGCTGTTGCCCCAGTTCTAGAAGCACCCTCTGAGATTGCTGAAGTTTGAACTGCAAACCAGTTGGCTCCTTGTGAGCTTAACATGAGTTTAACACAGCAGGGAGGCTACAAGGCTAGATAGAAAAGGGATCTGCACCTTCCTTCCTGGCTTGTCTGTATCCTGCTTCAATCAGGGTTACTCACTGCTTAGTATATTATTGCAACCTAGTGAGAGCAGACCTTTCCCACGGCAACAACTGGACCCACTGAAAAATTTTTCAACACTATCAGAACCAGTTTCAACATGTCCCCTCAGACACCAGTGATGCATTAGAAGTCAGAATTAAAGCTTTAGGGTGGTAGCCAATTCCTTGAGTTGTTATTTACATGACACCTTAGTATATATACTCCTTTTCATTTCAAAGTTAATAACTACAACTAGTTAATTTTTACATTTAAATTTTCTCCATCCAAATAACTGGTATAGTTTAAGTATTAACTGGTACGGCTTTTTTCTCTTGATTGAACCATAACTATTATGCTCAAGAATCAAACAAAACAAAACAAAACAAAAAAAGGAAATAAAATGGATATATTAAACAAATTTTCAAGATAACTTAAGAATATAAAGATGCAAAGTATAAACCAGAAACCTCTATGACAGTGATGTATACTATTATTATATCCCTACATAAATATCATTAAAGAATTCAATAAAAAAATTTCTCAACTCAGTATGTTTATTTTTGGATGCAAAATATGCGGGAGATGACTATTTGAACAAAGGGGAGAAAATGTGCAAAAGAACTCTTGGCACAATCAACTGAAAACTAAACAGAAAATTGAGATTTCCTGTGACCTTCTGAAAAACTGTTTAATAGCTTCAAATACCTTTTCTCAGAAAGGACAATTCAATAGTACCTTTCTTAGAGATCTCTCAAAAAATTAAGCATCTATAACACACCATATTTTGCCATGTATAATGCTCACTTATTGGTCCATATCTGTGAGGGAAACATAAGGATGTCCATTATACATGGATGGTACTAATTCTGTACTGATATGTTTCTAATTCTTTTATTTATTCTTATGAGTTCAAAGTATAACTACAGAAATCAATAATTTAAAAATTAAAACAAAAGTTTACTGCCCTTGAGATGCTGGGATAGCTCAGCAGTTTGAGCGCTTGCCTTACAACTATGAAGTCCAAGGACCGAAACCCAGTACTGGCCTGTGCAAACCCACATGCTGAATTGAAGCACAAGGTTTTTGCCTCCCATGCTAGAAGCCTCCAGTTAAGTTCCCGCCCCACATCCACTTGTGTAGAATGTAACCATGTCACAACTAATGATGTACAACTATGGAGACTGCTCTGAACCCTCCCCCTTCTCTCTCTCAATCATCTTCTCTCAAACAATAATAAAGTAAATCTTTCAAAAAAAAAAGTTTTTGCCCTTAAGTTTGGGCCAAAAGATTGGGTGCACATTAAACACAGGAGTGCATTATACATGGCAAAATATGGTACATAAAAGTTTTCATTCTCACAGTTAATACAGCCCTTCCCCTTTCAACAATTCATTCCAAAGGCCATTAGATGGCGCTAGGCACGATAGGCAGCAGCATCAGGGAGATTCACTGGACTGAAGTAGGAGGGCATAAGAACATTTTTGTAAGAGAGCAAGGAAACCTGAGTGAAGAGTTTGGAAGACTAAGGAAGCAAATATGAATGGTGATAGCCCAATAAAAAGTGTCAGAGTATAAACCAAAGAAGGATGGTATCCATGAGCAAGGCGAAGGTAGCAATAAGACATGTCTTGAACAAGGGGACATGGGTTAAATGAAATAAATTATAAATTATACTACTGAAAATATTTGGTTGCCATGGTTCTGTGCCATAATGGAATTTATACAGGAAAGGGAGGGAAAAAAACCTTGGGTTGTTAACACATTGCGTACAGATCACAAGAATCTTCGTTTTTTTCTGAGCCATGCATTAAGGACGGGTAATGAGAATTCTCGTTTTTACACTTGACCTTTTATTTTTTGCAAGATTTATTTAATTAATGAGGTTTGGTTGATATATAACGAGCAAATATTATCAATGGATAAATTTACGTAAGTACAAAAAACTTCATTGAAAAGTTATAAGTAATATGGAAGCAATAGCATTTTAAAGAGAAGAGTTCATTTCAACGTGGTCTCATTTAAATACCTGCCGGAACAGAGGGGTATGAGGGTTTTAAACCCCGCCGTACACAACGTATTAAGATTAGAACTGATATAGGCACGAAAAAATACAGATGTAAATGTATGTACATATGTGCATGTAAACACCCACAAACACAGATTCCATAACTCTGTCCATTAAGAAACAGTGGCATCCGAATTGCAATAAGCACATCTAACACCAAGATACTGATTTCTTAATACCACTCTCCTCAAAAAGAAACCTCAGGGCTTCTTGATGGAACATCTGGTCCTAGGGCTGAATTAGGGAAAGAATAAGATAAACCTTGACCAACCTGTTTTGTAAAAATAGAAAGTTCAGTAAAAATGATGGTGGTATTTTCAAATGACAAAGATCAGGAAAGGACACAGAGATCATCCAGAAGTGGCTTCCAATGGCCCAGGCAAGGACTACAGTATTTGCAAATTAAATGATAATAAATTGCATAATATATGAGTGTATTCTAATATAAATGAATTAAATTTAATTGAAAGTTTAATGAGAAATGGTACATACGAGGACTGTCTGGAAAATATCCAGCCATAAATACCTGTGTTTTTCATATTATATAGCTGGATAATTTCTGGACAGCCCTCATATTTCATTGTCTCAAGAGAAACTCCCATAAATATTTTATTTCAAAAGAAAAGAGCAAATTCACAGTGCAAAAACCTAGAAAAACTAACTGATCACATAAAGGATAAATAGAAATTAATTGCCACCTGATATTAAGGATCATATTTTGTCCAAAAAAATGCATTATATGAATCTAATCCTGAGGAAATATCAGATACTTTCTTCAAAAGTGTCAAGGTCACAGAAAAGACTGATAAACCTATTCTAGATTGAACAACCCATTAATGAAAAAATTGGTAAAACTTGAAAAGGGTTTGAGAATGAGATAAGAATAATTTTCCTTATTTTGAAGATTGTATTGTTTATATATCCTTTTAAGTTGGCAACTTACTGTCAAATGGTATAAAAAAAAGTTCATACTGTACAAGGTTTTCTATTAGTTTCCAATAATTTCAAAAGGTAACATTTTAAAATAAAAATTTTAAGTATAATACCATTCATCTTTTACATGTAGCTTTCCAATTAATTAGTAATATCAATAGATACAGACATCTCATCTTACTATGTTTAATGGCAACACAGAATTCCACTAATGAGGCTGTAATGGCTATTTTTGCAAGGCAGCAATGCGTCAAAGAATATTTGCATCTTAAAATGATAAAAAATGTCAAAGTAGCATCCATAAGATAACAATTTTTATGCACATCAAGAATTTCTTGGGATGTCAGGATGGTTCAGCAGGTTGAGCGCTTGCCTTGTGATCACGAGGTAAAGGGATTGAATCCCAATGCCAGCCCGTGCAAACCCATATGCTGAACTTTGAAGCAACTGGTAACAGTGATGAAGGTTCTCGCCTCCCATGCGGGAGGCCCCCCCAGTTCTGTTCCTGCCCCATGTGGCCACACATCCACCTGTATGGAATGAAACTATGTCACAATTAATGCTGTGCAACAACTAACTACAAAGACTGCTCTGGGCCCTCCCCACTTCTCTCACTCTCTCTCTCTCACCTTCTCCCAAAAAATAAAATAAATCTTAAAAAAAAAAAAGAATTTCTACAATTGTTTTTTCTCCATACCCTTTACTGAGAGTGGGTATGAACATATTTTAATGCTTGCCCATCTTCTGGGTACAAAACGTTTATCTTTCTTTGATTTTTATCTTCATTTCTTTAACTAGATAGCATTTTCTCTAGTTTGTTGGATTTTGGTCATTTATATTTTGAATTAGCTCCCTGCAAGTCAAATATTAATAAAACAACTCTTTGTCATTTGTCCTACAAATAGTCAGTCCCTGTCTTAAAAGCCCTTTGACACATTTAGCTTGATATTTGCAATACTAAATGTTGAGATTTTTTTCCTCAGTCAAATCAATAGCTTAGAAAGCACTCAAAGGATTATTAATTTTTTTCAAGTGCTTCTGAATCTAAATTTTTATTATATCTGGAATTTTAACATTTGAAGTCAAAACCAGACTATAAATGTTTTGTTTTCAGTTGCAGTATAGTTGATTCCCTTCTCTGTTCTATATACGGTATATCAGATCACCTGTATAAAGTCAATGGTGCCTTGATTTTCTGATAACTTATAACTCATATCAACACTGGTTTGTACATCTAGAACACTAATAAAAGACTGGTGAAAATGTGCTTCTAGTAGTTCACTATTAAACATAATGATGGGCTGGAATTTACAAATTACTTCAATAACATAAAAAAGTGAATTAAGAGATTTTCTAATAAAATTATCCGTGTATTCCTAGATCACTGATTCCCAACCTTTATCCACTTGTATACCTCTTTTAAACCCATTTCTATAAATTGTACCCTTGTTTTTAAAACAACTGTTTTTAAATAATGACACTTTTCTTCAGTGCCTATTTTAATGTTAAATAGTGGAAATTGATAAATTAGGGGGGGAAATTACTACACCAGAAGTACAATCCACAGACTTAATTTCACAATATTAATAACAGTTAAATATTGATGATGGTCAAGTACTTAACAAACTTTTAATTTATTATTAATATTTATTTGTGTTATCTGAAAAGTTTATAATAATAGTTATGCAGATCACTAGCTGATTGAAACATTGTTAGTGAGATCATTGTGTTTGCTTTGATGCACTTAGTTTCTTAAAATAAGGCTCAAAAGATGCAAGATACAGTCATAAATCTAAACTTGCATTAGGAAAATGTAAAAAATAAAAGCTCTGGGGAAGCCAGGATGGTTCAGCAGGTTAAGCTCTCGCTTTGCAGCCCCAGAGACTGAGAATCAAATCCTTGCCCCAGCCTGTGCGGACCCATATGCTGAACTGGGGTGTGCTTCCCATGCAAGAGACCCCCAGTTAGGTTCCTGCCCCCTGGTTCAGCCCCTGGCTCAACGGGGTGTGCTTCCCATGCCCACCCTGTGCAGCCCCTGCCCACCCATGTGGAACAAAACCATGTAAAAAACTGATGACATACAACTATGGAGACTGCTCTGGGCCCTCCCCCTTCTCTGTCTCTCTCTGTCTCTGGCAAAAACAACAAAACAAAACTTTTTAAAAAACAATGACAAAGGGATGCTGGGACAGCTCAAAAGGTTGAGCACTAGCCTTGCAACCTCAAGGTCCGGGAATCGAATCCCAGGCCCTGGCCTGTGCCAACCCATAAGCTAAACTGCTCCACATGGTCCCACATGCCCCAGATCAGTTCCTGCCCCACGTGGCCCCACATCTACCTGTTTGGAATGAAACTATGTCACAATTAAGGAGGTACAGCTATGGTAAGGTGACCAGACATCCCGCTTTTGGCAGGACAGTCCCGATTTTTAACAATTTGTCCCACGTCCCGCGGCGGTTTAAAAAAGTCCCGATTTTTGGAAAGAATGCATGACAAGTTAGGAAACAGCGGGAGATAGACCAAATTTTTAATCAAGAACCCCCCCCCCCCCCCCCCCCCCCC